>JAHTLZ010003311.1:517919-540724 GCA_023846285.1 Phrynocephalus versicolor
TAATAATAATAATAATAATAATAATAATAATAATAATAATAATAATATTGTTTAGTCTTACAAAAAGAAGTTTGAGAGGGGAATATGATAGCTATGTTTAAATATTTGAAAGGATGTCACATTGAAGAGGGAGCAGGTTTGTTTTCCATGGCTTCAGAGACTAGGACTCGGGGCAATGGTTTCAAACTACAGGAAAAGAGATTCCATTTGAACATTAGAAAGAACTTCATGACAGTTAGAGCTGTTCAGCAGTGGAATATGCTGCCCCAAAGGAGGGTGGGGGAGTCTCCTCCTTTGGAGGTTTTTAGGCAGAGGCTGGATGGCCATCTGTCCAGGGAGTCCTGTGATGGGAGTTCCTGCTTGGCAGGAGGTTGGACTAGATGGCCCTCGAGGTCTCTTCCAACTCTATGGTTCTATGATTCTAATAAAAATAACGTGCTATCAATTCAATTCTGATTGATGGCAATTCTTTGTAGGGTTTTCCAAGTAAAAAGAGTACTTAAAAGTGTCTTCCCCTTCCCCTTCTTCTGGGGTTGCCCTGGGACGATGCAGCTTGCCCAAGGCCACCCAGGCTGGTCCTTCTCTCAGGAGGCACATAGAGGGAAGCGAGCTCCCGAGCTCTGGTTCTGTACCCAGAGTTCTAACCCTCTGAGCTACCCAGCCAGCTTGCAAATTTAAATACCTAAAGTACCCACTTTAAGTGCAAGGATCTTTAAGTATCTAAAGTACCACAACTTTAAGTACTAAAATCCTTAAGTGCCTGAAGTACATTAAGGAGCAGAATCAATTCACCTTGGTACTTTTGTGAAAGCCAAGGGAAAGACAGAGAAGGGAAAAATAAAACATTCCTTACCAGCAATCTGTTCCTTCGTGAATTCAACCTGAAAGAGAGTAAAAGCAAATTACTCACTGCCTGTTGTGAGAACTAATGAGTCACTGCCATAATTCAAATTTCATGCAACCAACAACACTCATGAGATCCAGCAGGCTGTGATCTTCTTGTCATCACTAGAAAGGGCCTTGAGGGAATGGAAGATCAAACACAATCTTTCAATGGTTCTTTTGAATCCCGAAAAGGTGACAGGATGGCCATATGTCCTCTTTTAGGGAGGGAAGTCCTCTCTCTTAACGGTTTTCTTCCATTTGTAAAGCTTTCGATGGACAGAGTCCAAGGTAAAGATAAGGACCCCGCCCCAAAAAAAGGATGAAGGATTCTAAAATTTCCCGTTACACGCCTTCATTTAATGAATCTTATTCCCTCTTTATAAACCAGATTCCTGCAATCCAGTCTTTATGGGGCTTCCTTTGGAAATCCTTCAGAACCCTCAGCAGGTGCCAAATGCTGCAGACACATTGCTAATGGGATCACGGTTCATCATTGGCATCCTTCAGTCTCGAAAGACTATGGTATCATGCCTGGAGTAGAGATCCTAAAAACAACACCTATTGTGACTAAATAGACCAATTCGGGAATGGCAGTCTCTACCACACTGGGGACAGATGTATTCTGTTTCTTGCCTGGTCCTCGAGTTTCGTTCTTTCCGTGCCTGCCTCTTTTCCTCTGCCTGTTGGACAATTGCCTCTTCAAATTTATGTAGACCATGCTGTATCTCTTGCCTCCAGACAGTGCGATCGGAGGTCAGGGTTTCCCAACTGTTGAGGTCCATTCCCAAGGCCTTCAGGTTCCTCTTACAGATATCCTTATACCGCACGGTAGGACCATATAACAGAGACCCTGTTAGAGCAGCATCCCTAGATGCCAATACATTTCCGGACACAATTCAAAGTATTGGTTCCCAGCTCTAAAGCCCTAAACGCCTTAGGTCCAAACAGTCCCAAGGACCACCATCACGAGCCTACCCAGGTGTAAATTCCTCAAGGGAAGCCTTTCTCTCAGTCATAAGAACCTAAGAACATAAGAAGAGCCCTGCTGGATCAGGCCAAGGGCCCATCTAGTCCAACTTCCTGCATCTCACAGTGGCCCCAACAAATGCCTCTGGGAACACAAGACTAGAGATCTGTCTCCTGATACCACTCCCCTGCCTCTGGTCCTGGAAGAACCCCGCTTTTAAGCCTGGAGATTACACATCTCCATCATGGTTTGTATCCTGTGATGAACTTCTTCTCCAGGAATCTGTCCAATCCCCTTTTGAAGGCATCCAGGCCAGATGCCATCACCACCTCCTGTGGCAGGGAGTTCCACAAACTAACAACGCGCTGGGTGAAATAATATTTTCTTTGGTCTGTTCTCATTCTCCCAACCCTCATTTTGAGTGGATTCCCCTAGTTCTGGTATTTTGTGAGAGGGAGAGGATAGAGATCCACTGTACTCATGTCCCGCTACCTTCATGGGTACAATTGTTGGGGACCCAGGAGAGGGCCTTCTCTGCTGCTCTTCCCAGACTTTGGAACTCCCTCCCACTGGAGGCCAGGCTGGCCCCGTTTTTGTCCTCCTTCCCCAAGCAGGAACCTGCGGTGATTTAAACAAATCCTTAAATTGATCTCCTCAGATCATCTCTGACTACATCTCTCCCCCTCCCCAAAGGGGGGAAATTGCTGTATTTTTCCATATATAAGATTATATTTTTACTAGAATTGTTAGACTAAAAAATTAGGGTCGTCTTATACACGAAAGTTTGCCAATGAGAGAAACACACAGTACAGAAGCTTATTTCGGGCTGGAAAATTGGGGCGTGGGTGTCGTTTTATACATGGGGTGTCTTATATATGGGAAAATCAGTTCAGAACCTTGGAGGGGTACCTACCTGCACATCACACTGTGCTGGTCAACCTGCCCCCCCAGTTGAGTGAAACGTATGGTAATTCTGTATGAAAGTTTAAATCGAGTGTTGACATTTTTTCAGTAGAACTGGGCATGCTCAGTTTGGTGCCAAGGGGGCCTTCGGTTATGTCTTGCTTTTTGGGGACATGAAAGCGATCATTTTAATAACCGGCCATGTTGGGTCATCAGTAGGATCTCTGCCTTGACGACACCACATCTCTGGAATTTCACCCACCACCTGCCTGCCCTGCTATTCTCCTGGAAGTAATCATAACCTAGTTATTGAAAATTGTTTTAGCCAAGCATCAAAATTTTTCTTAGTTCCCTCTGCTTTTGATTTAGGAGGGTGCGGCGTTTTCACTGCTGCCATTTTAAACTGTTATAGTGTTTTGGCTCTTGCTTCAAAAAATATAGATATAGCAGTGGGTTTTATTTTTTAATTCCTGTAAGCCACTTTTTAAGGCTGCCTTAAAAAAAACCACCACAAAAAGTGGCATCAATTTTAACAAAGAAAGAAAGGGACAAATAAATAAAGCAAGAACTGAATTCCTAGTGGCAGGTCACCTCTTTCAGAAATCCCTGTGAAATTCATCCACATTCTTTCTTTCTTTCTTTCTTTCTTTCTTTCTTTCTTTCTTTCTTTCTTTCTTTCTTTCCTCTCTCTCGCCTTCCTTCCTTCCTTCCTCCCTTCCTTCTTTCTTTGATGGATGTTAGGCATCACACTAGGAAAACAGGATCGGATCCCGGTATCCCAGAAGCTGCTTCACTCTCCTTTTTTTGAGTGTGAGAGAGAGTCTAATGAGCCTGCGGTTGTGTGTACTGTTTTTCTGTGCCCTAAAGCGGAGTTGACGATAATTTTCATCTGTAAGACGATCGCCTCCATCCTTTTATTGAGAACATGCCTCTGTCCACTTCCTCAGGGCCTGGGGGTGAAATGAGCCGGAGAAGCACCAGCAAGGAGGAGACCTAACAGCCCTTTCGGACAATAAATAAATAAATAAATGATGGATTCCTGGCAGACTCAGCTGCCAGAAATGTAAAACATTTTACAGACTGGCTGTTGCCCCCAGCTAATGGACTTCAGAAACATAATCTCAGATTCTCCCAGTTGTGGCTTTAACAAGCTGCTCCGTCACCCCCTTGACTGCGCTCTGGGGTTACCAATTGACTGGAAAAACAAAACCGCTCAGATGGTTATTCGTTCTGCTTCATGGCCGGGAGCCTGAAAGCAAGAGCAAAAAATCACACAGGAGCCAGGCTAGAGGTTTGCTTTTTTAAAAAATCCCATCCAGATCTCGGAAAACATTCTTGGATGGACTACAGTTCCCAGAATCCCTTGGAGTACTGGGAAAGGGGTGTTCTTGCACCCCCAAAATAGCTGGACAGAAGAGAGGTTTAGGCCACTGGCTGTGGAGCCAGAGAGGTTGTGAGTTCAAGCCCCCCCCCCCTTGACAGGCACTGGACTCCATGATCCAGAGGGACCCTTCCAGTCCCCCTGTTCTAAAATTATCCTTATTATAAAGTATTTTTTCAAGCCCTAATTTGTAGCACTAACAGCTTGTGACCAAAAGTTATCTCAGAAATGCTGTTCTTTAAATTTATAGATTCTTAAACTTTCTCCCCCCACCTCAGTTGTTATTATTCTTGGATTTTTTTTCCTTTATCATAGTGTATTTTTTAATTTTATGTTGACACAATTCTTTTGAATGATTTATTTCATCTCTTGTGGTATATGTGTGTGTGTGTGCGCGCGCGCACACACACACACACACACACACACACAGAGAGAGAGAGAGAGAGAGAGAGAGTGGACCCTAGTATAACAGTTTGTATAACATAAAATCTGTACAACTTAAAAAATTCTGGAGATAGGGGAAATTTGCTTAACAGAATCGCCTATGGGGAGAATCTGTACAACATAAAAATGGACGCAATTAGGGATTACTCCGTTTTCAATGCATTCCTAAGAGAAATTTGTATAAAGGAAAATTTGCTTAACAGAATTTCATTTGGAATGAATTAATTCCTTTAAACACGGTACCACGGTATATTTATTTTTAGTTATTTATTTTAGAGTATTTTTTGCCCTGCCTTTCTCCTTGGAAAAGGACCCAAAGCAGCTTGCAGTAATGAGGGACAATATACAGTCCAGTACAATTAAGACATGTTCAAGTATTTGAGAACAAGGAATTGAGGGACAACTCTTACAGCATTAATAGGCAAGCATTACATATATACATATGCCACCTTTCCCAGCATAGGGCATTCAAGGTGGTTCACAAGAGATGAAATCAATCACACTGGCAAATGCACCCATGTCAAGGTGCTGCAACCTTTTGTGTGAGAGAGAGCCACATCTATGGGTATTTGTACATGTGACAAACCCTGCAGACAGGAGTGATGAATATACAACTCATCAGCCAATCCCAGCAGGAGGGCGGGGAATGGTAGAATATAAAAAGGGTGGAGCCTAGGCAGTTAAAGCAGTTCAGTTCAGTAAGAAGTGCAGTTAAGTTGAGAGTGAGTGCTGGGAAAGCACTGCTCTCTGAGAGTTCTGTCAGGCAGGGAGGGCTACACTGTTTACTAGCTATTTAAGGCAGGGAGGCTTGTGGAGCTGATTACATCTGTTACAGTATATGTTAAAGGCAACGCATACCAACCTCAGATATTGTTATAGTTATTATCTTCTCAATAAACTTCATCATTGTTTTATTATATATCTCTGAGTCAGTCCCAATTCATGAGGCGACGAGTTTAAAAGGTGGCAGCATTATTAAGGAAATAAAAGGTGGCAGCAGTACCAATCCCATCACAATTCAGTGTCTGGAAAGGGGGATCGTCACAATTTGGTGGCAGCGGTGGGATATCAAAATAAACCTGGTTGTGCCTTTGAATACACAGTCTCTGGGAAAGGGGATCGTCACAGTACACGACCCCTAAACTCCGCCGCAAATGGCTCCCAGCTCCGGAGCTTAAAATTGTTTCCCCACCAGCTCCGGAGTTTACAGATAATTAAGTGTGACCACGCCCACCTAAGTGCGTCCCAGCGCACTTTTCAGGTACCTGCTCTCCGGAGGCGAAAATTCCTGATGCGGATATAACGTAGTGACTGCCGGGCTCTCCTTGTTTCTGTTTGTTCTTTTTTTGCCCCCCGCCCCTTTAAGAGATCTGAATGCAGTGCCGGGACGGCAGAACGGAGGTGAGCGGCATTCTTTTCTTCCTTTTTTTCTCCCTCCCCTCATGCAGCCAGCAGCCAGGAGTGTGGAGGGGGTGGGAACGCAGGAACAGCGACAAACCCCTAAGATCTCTGGTCCGAATTTAAGTGGCCAGCGGATCTTAGGGGTTGTGTGAAAAGGCTCTATGTTACACAACAGTGGTGTGTGACATGGGTAGTCACCCCTCCAGCTTGTCAACCCCAAAATGTATGCATGCACACACATGTGCGAGTGTGCATGTAGGTCTTGTGATTCATTCTTGGCCTCAGCCACACTGCCATTGTTTTCTTCACTGGTCCCATTTATTTTTAATGACTTGTTTTAACCGCCCGCAGGGGTGTGTTTTTCTAATTAAAGGCACTGGTCTCAGAATATGCAGGTTATCAGGATACAACCAAGGCTTGGAAATGAGAGATGTAACCCCGTTGGCTCTGCAGCCAGAGCCCTCCTAAATGTGACGTTTTGAAACTCTGCGATCCCATTATTATATTTTGGATTAACTCTGGCTTCTCCGCATTACGTGGGCCGAGTGTTCACCTGCTCCTGTAGCACCAAAACCTGCTTCTAAGCAAGGATTTTAAGCAATGCCTAAATTATGCATATGTGGGAGGGTCTCACACTGATCTAAGGAAACACCAGTCCTCAGAATTTGTAATATGGGAATAATCACACACATACATACATACAGAGAGAGAGAGAGAGAGAGAGAGAGAGCACATACTGATGGAGTGATTAATGCATTACAACTACCCAGATGAAGTGAAGGATAAAATTAAACATACAGATGGAAGAGTGCCCAGGAATTGTCAAACCATAAACCCCGGCTTTTTGTAGGACTGATTTATATTCCACACTGCTTCAAAAGGGGGAGGAGGCAGAGGCATGCTTCTCCAATTCCATTCAATCCGTTCTGTGCTAGGAAAAGTCATCAGTAGAGATGGGCACAAAATGATTTTTTTTTTATTTCATTTTTCATTTTTTTTAATTTCCTAACAAAACAAAACAAAAAACAAACTGGCTTTTTTAAAAAAGAAAAGAAACAAAAAATTTCAGTTTGTTCCATTTTGTGTTTTGTTTCCCCAATCAATCACATGGGGGGGATTTTAAAACTTTTTTTAGCTACCAAAGCAAGTGGCAATGTCTGCCGCCACTTGCTTTGGGGGCTTAAAAAGAAATTTTAAAAGCAATCATTTCACCCCCCCACTCCCAAAACACAAAGAGCCTTTTCACACGACCCCTAAGATCCGCTGGCCACTTAAATTCGGACCAGAGATCTTGGGGGTTTGTCGCTGTTCCTGTGTTCCCACCCCCTCCGCACTCCTGGCTGCTGTCTGCGTGAGGGGAGGGAGAAAAAAAGAATGCCGGCTTACCTCGATTCTGCGGTCTCGCTCTCCTCCCGGCAGCATTCCAGTCTTAAAGGGGCAGGAGGGCAAAAACAACAACAAACAGAAGCGAGGAGAGCCCGGCACTCACTATGTTACATCCGCATCAGGAATTTTTCACCCCCGGAGAGCAGGTACTTGAAAAGTGCGCTGGGACGCGCTTAGGTGGGCGTGGTCGCACTTAATTTTTTGTAAACTCTGGAGCTGGTGGGGAGACAATTTTAAGCTCCGGATCTGGGAGCCATTTGCCGCGGGTTTTAGGGGTCGTGTGAAAAGGCCCAAAGTTAAAATGTTAAAAACACATAAAACACACAGTTAGCTACATAAAACACAACATAACACATGAAGCACATAAAAATGAAATACGGAACAGAAGGGAAAATGAAAAGAATTTTTTGAAAAAAAAATTCAAACAAAACGAGCTGAAACAAAGACAAACGAAATGAAAAATGAAACAAAACACCATTTTGGGGGGTTGGAGTCGATGGCATAAGAACATAAGAAGAGCCCTGCTGGATCAGGCCAAAGGCCCATCTAGTCCAGCAGCTTCCTGTATCTTTCAACTTCATGGATGTTGATTTCAGCTGCGTGGATGAGCCCAGGGATCCTATCCAGATAAGTGTCATTTCACATTTGATTTGACACCTCCCCTTCCCCCCCCCTTGGCTTTTGATGTTTTTAGCATCCATCGGAGATTGTGAAGCATTGTTTAGGTGCATGCATGCTATTCTTTTACTAGTGTGGAGCTGAAGTGGCGAAACAAATCTTCACTTGCATTTTTTTTTAAAAAAACTGAGACAGCTGCAAAAGGAAGAAGCAGGCAAACAGCCAGGAGATTTTTTGGGGGTTTGTTTTTTATAAACAGGGTGCTGACCTCCTTCTCTTAACAAATAATTCTATTTTAGTCCTCGACAAAAGCCAAGGAGAAGCAGCAGGGGCCAGGTAAACAGGAGAAGAGATAGAAACAGTTGTTCAGCTGTTAAAAGCCTGACTCCTAACCCCCCCCTTCCCTGTCCTCCTGGTCCGTGGAGCCCCCACGGCTGTCCCTCTAGACTGAGGCTGAGGGCAATAAATAAATAGCTTAAAAGGTGAGACACTCATACACTTTTTAACTGGCATCACATAGATCGTGGGTCCTGATGGTGATCTTATCGTGGGTCCTGATGGTGATTTTAGTGTATTTATTGTAGTTAAATGTTTTATTGTCGTAATTTTATTGCAATTTGATGTTTTAATTATTTGAATTGTTTACTTTGATGGTGAGCCGCCCAGAGACCTTTGGGTAGCGAGCGGCATACAAGCTATATAAAATAAATAAATAAATAAATTTGAGTGTTTTGCATTTTAATGTTTTTTATTGTTTTAATTGACATTTTAACGCTTTGTTGCAATTGTTCGTTTCTGTTGTCAGCTGGTAAGTGGTGGTTTGCTCCCTCTCTCTGCATGGAAGGGAAGGACAACGCTCAGGGCAGATCCTCAAAGTGGAGCCTTTCTGGATGACACGGTTCTGGGGATACTGGGATCTGTAGTCCATAAAAGCACCCCCTCCAAGTGGCGGTTATCATAATCGGCGTTGCAGGGCTGGCACGACACACAACGCAGATGCAAAGGCGGTGGGTGCTTAGCCACCAGACCCAAAGTCCTGGAAATGAAAACCAGGGCTGCCCTGCCAGACATCCAGCTCCATGTGCCACCCTATCCCAGGGTTTATGAGCCTTTTCACACGACCCCTAAGATCCACTGGCCACTTAAATTCGGACCAGAGATCTTAGGGGTTTGTCGCTCTTCCTGCGTTCCCACCCCCTCCGCACTCCTGGCTGCTGGCTGCATGAGGGGAGGGAGAAAAAAAGGAAGAAAAGAATGCCGCTCACCTCCATTCTGCCGTCCCGGCACTGCATTCAGATCTCTTAAAGGGGCAGGGGGCAAAAAAAGAACAAACAGAAGCAAAGAGAGCCCGGCAGTCACTACGTTATATCCGCATCAGGAATTTTCACCTCCGGAGAGCAGGTACCTGAAAAGTGTGCTGGGACGCGCTTAGGTGGGTGGGGTCGCACTTAATTATCTGTAAACTCCGGAGCTGGTGGGGAAACAATTTTAAGCTCCGGAGCTGGGAGCCATTTGCGGCGGAGTTTAGGGGTCGTGTACAAATACCCTATGTTGCTCCCTGCACAAAACCGCCAGCCAGCAACTTGTATCTATTCAGTACGGTCAATCCTGATTGGGCTTTAAGAGGTCTTCCTTTCTGGGTTTTCTTTTTTGTAGGGGGAATGTAGCAATCCTAATTGATTCATTTGGGGTGTGGTACAAGAGCCGAACATTGCGGATACCCTGGACTGCCCGAAAGACAAAAAAAAAAGGAGGTCCGAGATCAAATCAAGCCCGAATTCTCTCTGCAGGCAAAAATGATGGAACTGAGGCTGCCCTTCTTTGGATGCATCATGAGGAGGCAAGATTCCCCGGGAAAAGCCCATCATGCTGGGGCAGGGAGAAGGCAGCAGGAAAAGAGGAAGACCAAAAAGTGAGATAGATTGACTCATAAACAGAAGCCCCGGGGTCGAGTTCACAGGAGCTAAGCAGGGGAGCTGAAAACAGGGCATTCTAGGGATCACTTGTTCAAAGTGTAAGCTCAACATATTTAAAATTAATTTTCTATCATTCATCGTTAATGATCTCTAAGCTTATTTCAAACTGTTAACACATTTCAACAAGTCTGGGAAGCAGGAGCAGAAAGCGTATTTCTTAACCTCCCCCCCCCCCCCACCACACACACACACACACACACACACACACAGTCCTGCTATTTAGAAACTGGAAATTGCTTGCTTTAAGGCAGTTTTATAGGTATAGAGGATATGTAACTTGTGTAACAAAGTGAAGTACTGTATATACTCGAATATAAGCCTAGTTTTTCAGCCCTAACTTTGGGCTGAAAAAAGGGGCCCTCGACTTATATGCGGGTCAATATCAATACTTTTAGCCACTTGGGCAAGTGGTTGGGTCGGTGGCTAAAAGCCATTTTAAACATTGCGTGCCGCTTCACATGACCCCCCTCTGCATCACAGGGGAGCGGCGCTCGATGTTTAAAATGACTTTTAGCCACCGACCCAAGCACTTGCATCAGTGGCTAAAAGTCATTTTAAACATCACACACCGCTCCCCCAGCTCACAAAGAAGGAGCTGCCAGGCCCTGCTGCATTTCCCACCCTAGACTTATACTCGAGTCAATACGTTTCCCCAGTTTTGGGGGGTTAAATTAGGGGCCTCGACTTATACTCGGGTCGACTTATACTCGAGTATATATGGGTAACTGTTTTCTAATTTCAGATACTGTTCATGTTGTACATGTTCGCATGAAGCATGAAATATGTGACACTGTGGAAATAATGTAACGTATATTATCTTACTCAAACTGAAATGTATTGATTCAATTATAGCAATAAAAAGGCTTTATTCTTGAAAAGACATCCAATGCTCTGGATGTCTTTATGGCGGTGTGCCAATCTCATTGCAGCTAATTTACTGTTTGTGAAATGACAATAGGATGGCCATCTTGGAGGTCACGTGACTGCACAACAGCAGCAGCAACAACAACAACAACACAGGCGGCCCTGAAGTTGTTCTGTGCTTTGCTGAGCCTCCCGTTGTTCACATCATGAATGGCGCTGTAAAATTTTATTTCGCAGTCCAGTGATTTCCCGATCAATAAATGTGGTGCTTCTACCAAAGGAAGGGGGGAGGGGAGGGGAAGGAGATGCATCCCCTTGCTTCAAGAAGCTTTGAATCAAAATTGGGAAGATGTGGGCACCACAGAGAAAGTGAAGAGGTCAGAACGCAAGTGAAGTGAAAGGCCAATGCTTTTGAAGATGACGCCAAATCCTTTGGGTAGGTCACTTTGTGGAGTCCCCAAAGCACAAGGCACTTTCGTGTCCCGGTGCCAGAAATCTTGGTGTCAGCAAACACAGCTCGCTGTTGCTTGTGGGCAGGAAACGGCATTTTTTAAAACATTTTCTTTGTCATCAGATTTGAGGTCATGGAATCCAGGCAGGGGTCCTGTTTCTGACTTTCCACCGGGCAAGGCAGCATGGATGGGAAGAAAACGGAGGAAGACCACAACGGCTGACCGCTTCCATCTGGGCCTGATTTCGCCACAAGCCCTTCTTGTCAGTAGGATGTGGTGGGATCTCGGCAGGATCTGGGCTCAGGCCAGGGGTGGCAGTCAAGCAGTCAACACAGTCTGGTCCATGACAGCATCAAAAGGACAAGAAAGGAAAAGGTTCTCCCACACAACCCAGAGATGGGTGGTAGTGACAGAGAGCCTTTTCACATGACCCCTAAGATCCGCTGGCGACTTAAATTCGGACCAGAGATCTTAGGGGTTTGTCGCTGTTCCTGCGTTCCCACCCCCTCTGCACTCCTGGCTGCTGGCTGCATGAGGGGAGGGAGAAAAAAAGGAAGAAAAGAATGCCGCTCACCTCCGTTCTGCCATCCCGGCACTGCATTCAGCTCTCTTAAAGGGGTGGGGGGCAAAAAAAGAACAAACAGAAGCAAGGAGAGCCCGGCAGTCACTACGTTATATCCGCATCAGGAATTTTCACCTCCGGAGAGCAGGTACCTGAAAAGTGTGCTGGGACGAGCTTAGGTGGGCGTGGTCGCACTTAATTATCTGTAAACTCCGGAGCTGGTGGGGAAACAATTTTAAGCTCCGGAGCTGGGAGCCATTGGGGGCTGAGTTTAGGGGTCGTGTATAAATACCCAGAGAAAAGGCTCCAAGATGGGTGAGGAAAAATATACTTTCCAAAGGCCAGCATCCTAAATCTTCTTTCAGCTAGACACCTGCAGTAGGAACTGGCAAACCACTCCAGTATTCCTGCCAAGAAAACTCCATGGACATGGAGTCACAAAGAGCCGGTAACGACTGTAACGACACAACACACACACAATGCCAAGCTAAGCAAACGGGTTACAGCACCTTCCCTGCTTAGGATACTTTCCCTCTACGCACACTGTTCCTTCAAAGCTTCCTGCGTGACCTACCAGACTTGCAAATGAAACCCCTGTTGGCCTCCTAGCGGCCAATCACACCAGAAAAAACGAGCTAACATGCATCTTGCAGAAGGAGGCATGGAATGTATAGACGCCTGAGACAAGAGCTCTTATTACGACAGCTCTGCCTCTAAGGTTGCCGTAAGTGTACGAGCTGACAAGTCACAAGCGAAGAGGATAAAACCTGTGCCATGGATAATGGCAGAGGGAGGGGAGGGAGCAGAAGGAGGTAGCAGTTTCAGGGTGGTTTATTTGTCATGATTCCAAGTAACTTATTTAGGATTGCATTGGCCTCAGGGAAAAAGTAGCCCATTAAGCATGGAGGACAGAGTCTTCTGAGAGCTCTAGTCCAAAAAAAAAAAGGTGATGTTTTCTTATATCTGAGCATTATTTACTGTATGGTAGAGATGGGCACGAAACGAACAATTTTTCGTTTCCGTTTTCATTTTTTTTGTTTCGTTACGCAACGAAACGACAAACGAATTTTGTCTTTAAAATGAAACGAAACGAACAGAAACACCAGAAAGTTTGTTGTGTGTTTCGTTATCGTTACTGCAATATGAGTGAATTGCTTAAAATCCTTTTAAAAATCACAACAAATTGAAATAACTGGTAACAAAATGGTAACAAAACGAATGAAAACGAAAATAATTTTTTGCAAAAATTCCTGAAAAACGGAAACAAACCGAAACGGACCCTCCAAATGACAAACAACAAACGAAATGCAATTTTTTTGATTCGTGCCCATCTCTACTGTATGGTTGTCCAGCAGCAATTCTACGGGGGGCAGCATCCACAATAGAGAACAGGGAGGTTTGTAAAGAAATCTCCAAGATCCCTCTGAGACTCCCAGAATTTTAGTCTCGTTTTACCCCATCTTCCGAGCTGCACAGCCTTTTCAGTGAGCCATCCCGGAAGGTTCAGACTGGATCCTTCTCACTGCCCTGTTGGTTTCGATCACAAACACAAAGCTTTGATCAAGGTCCCTCCAAACTACACATTTTACCGGGATTGGTAATCCTTTGTCTGTAAAGGGAAGTTATTGAGACATTCCAGAATTTACACTTTTTGGAAAGGCCTTAATCCTGTGCCCAACGACAGGGTGAGTTCTGGCTAGAGATGGGCACAAATAAAAAAAAGGCATTTCGTTTGTTGTTTGTCGTTTGGAGGGTCCGTTTCGGTTCGTTTCCATTTTTCGTGAATTTTTGCAAAATATTCGTTTTCGTTTTGTTCGTTTCGTTACCATTTCGTAACCATTTATTTCATTTTTTGTGATTTTTTTTTTTTTAGGATTTTAAGCAATTCACTCATATTGCAGTAACGGAAACGAAATGCACGACAAAATTTCCGGTGTTTCTGTTCATTCCGTTTCATTTTAGAGACAAAATTCATTTGTCGTTTCATCAGGTAACGAAACAAAAAATGAAAACGGAAGCGAAAAATTGTTCGTTTCGTGCCCATCTCTAGTTCTGGCTTTTCTGTCTCTGCTTCAGGTCATTTGTTGAGATAATGTGTGGTGTGTACTCTTTATTTGTGGAGATGCTTGCCTGGATTAACCATGAATCTTTCTCCTATGGCTGAGAGTCTTATGAAATAACGAGCTTGCATCAGAAGTGGATACATTGAATTTGGGCCAAATTTTTGACTGGGGCACCATGACAAATGCCAGTGTAATTGTAGAAGAGAGGGAGAGGTGAGGCTTATACTGTAATACAGAGAAGGAACAATTCCAAACAGAGGGTGGCATTTGAAGGTCATAAGAACATAAGAGCCATGCTGGGTCAGGCCAAAGGCCCATCTAGTCCAGCTTCCTGTATCTCACAGTGGCCCCACCAAATGCATCCGGGAGCGCATGAGGCTAGATCTCTGTCTCCTGATACCACTCCCCTGCATCTGGCCCTTGAAGGACCCCAGTTTTAAGCCTGGAGATGACACATCTCCATCATGGTTTGTAACCTGGGATGGACTTTTCCTCCAGGAATCTGCCCAGTCCCCTTTTGAAGGCATCCAGGCTTGATGCTATCGCCACCTATTGTGGCAGGGAGTTCCACAGACGAACAACACACTGGGTGAAAAAATGTTTTCTATGACCTACCATGTGACTAAAGGAAGAGAAAGTCAAAGTTATCTTTAATGGAAGAGGCAATAATGAAGCAAAATTCATCCTCATATCATAAAGCATGGTTCCCAACTTTGGGTTCCCAGATGTTTCTGGACTAAAACTCCCAGGTGCCTTTGCCACCAGCTCTGGTGACCAGGATTTCTGTGAGTTCTGGTCCAATAATCTCTAGGGAGCCAAGGTTGGGAACCATTGAATATACTAGAAGCAAATGTGGGGGATCATATAAAGTATTCCCACCACCAAGGCCAGAGCTAATGACCCATACTTTATGGGTTTCAGCACCTTAGGCCATTGTTCACCTAAAGGCCTATTGAGACTGTTGTCCACCTAACGAACCTATTCAGGCCATTGTTCATCTTATGGTCCTATTTCAGACAAGGGTGATATGAGGTCAAAGTGAACTATAAAATGGAAGACTCGCTAGTAGCTTTCTTCAGACTGACGAAGCTGTTGGGATGAACAGCGAAACGTTTCAGTCTCTCAAGAAAAGAAGTCCAGTTGCCATGACTCAACTTCCAGATGCTCTAGTTCATTTGCCTAGCACTGAGATGGCACTTCCCATGTGTTTGTGGACACATCTTGGGAATATGGATGAAGCTAAGAAGGTGGGTGACCAGTAAAGGAGGGCTGAATGTTTCACGGCCGATCGCAAACCTGATCTGCAGCACCAGATCCATTGCTTGGTTGTCTTCCAGAAGCCCTCATTAGCTTGCAGGGAGAAGGGGCAGTGATCTAGATTTACCAGCCAATAGCCTCAAATGTGAAGAAAGAGGATATCCATGAAGAGTGAGCAAGATATTCCTGTTGGTATTCTTGGCAGAGTGTGGTTTTTTTTTTTTTGCCAAAAGCCTCCAGTTACACAGTAGATACTAAAGAGACCTACAGAGCAGAATTAGCATCAAGTCTCACCAGAGTAGAACACCCTTTGTTGGTTCTCTCATCAACTGGCACTTACAATCTCAATCATTCACTCTGAGACAATGGTAAGAGAAAGAGTAAAGTCCCATTTACTCACAGGTCTGAACAGACCAAAAATAGAATATTGTAGGGGAAAGGGTGATTGGCTACCATTACTGTCTCATAGATACATGACCAGCAAGAGATCGAATAGGAAAAGAGAGGGAAAAGGACTCATTAAGCAGAGAGTCAGGGCTCACTTCAAAGTTTGAAGCAGAAGGGGGGTACAATTGGCTCCTGCTGGATTGAGTGATTGACAATCATTCTAACCCAGAAAGTTCCCTCCAGGTCGAAAGCCCTTAAAGGAAACATATGAAGGTTGCTAAAAGTCCAAGAAGTCTGAGTTCTTCAACAAACTCAAAGTTTGTGGACATCCAGCTGGTGAAATACAAATGGTGTTTAATGAGAAGCTAGATGACCCTCTGTCAGGAACAGGGCAGTGGTGGATTTCCTGAAGCAGCCAAAAGTTAACAATCTTTGTGATAGCCAACGTTAGCATCTTAATGCAAGCCTCTGCCCCAAGGAGGATGCAGTCTAAACTGTGACTCAAAAGGAGGCAGGCAGAGCATGAGAAAAGGAAGGGGAAAATGTGAGAGAAAAAGAGGACTGTTCACCACAGAATCAAGGTGACTTTTAGTATTGTTGAGCCACCCTTTTATCATACAGTAAAGAGGGTGAAGTCAAGGCCACTCAATCAAAAGGGAGTTAAATGAGGACAGAGATGGGCAGACCTGTGCATCTGTTAATTTATAGGTGCAAAACCAGAATTAGATCTCTTTTCGTTAATTGGAGCAGCCCTGCAGCCCATCTCATCCGACCCTCTGGGATCAAATTTAATAAGCACATAAACCGCGGATTGTCCTGCAAAGGACACGCCCAAGGAAAGAAAAAGAATCAGCATCTCAGTGCCGTCATTTCAGTTGGTCTGCTCTAAGCCTGATGGAGGTGGTCTCCAACCTATTGTCCCATAAAAACAAAATGTTGCCTTCTAACCATCTTGTGTGTGTGTGTGTGTGTGTGTGTGTGTGTGTGTGTGTGTGTGTGTGTGTGTGTGTGTGTGTGTGTGTGTTGTGTGTTGTGTCGTTCATTACAGTCATGACCGACTCTTCATGACTCCCTGTCCATGGAGTTTTCTCGGCAGGCATACTGGAATGGTTTGCCAGTTCCTTCTCCAGGCGCTTATAGCATCTGGTATTCCCTGTTGGTCCCCCATCCAAGTACTAACCAGGGCCGACCCTGCTTAGCTTCCAAAATCAGGTGAGATCGCATGTGCTTACGGCATCTAGGCAGCTAACTATTTTGTACACAGGCACAATCAGTTATTTTATGACATTATGCTGCTGTGCCTTGATTAACTAAACTGTTGCACACACACACACACACACACACACACACACACACACACACGAGTCTGTCTTCCCTTTGGTGCTTTGCAGAGAACTTCACAGAAAGAAACGGCATCAACAACAGTTTCTCTCAGATGGAATTCTTCAGGTTGTGAGTGTTTGCAAACCAGGCAAAGGTTTTAATGGAATCATCTTCCACACAATCCTAGTCCAGGCATGTCCAAACTTCGGCCCTCCTGATGTTTTGGACCACAATTCCCAGAATTCTAAGCTTAGATTGCCAGTGGCAAAGGACTATGGGAGTCATGGTCCAAAACATCTGGAGAGCCGAAGTCTGGACATGCCTGTCCTAGTCATTAGATGAGAAACATTATCCAGTGCTCCCATACCCAGAAACAATATGACTAAATGTTCCAGGCTGCAACAGTGATATGTCTCCGAATCCTAGCCTCCATTTTTACCGTGCGCCTTTTGACTAAAAATGAAATGGGCCCTTGGGCAGGTTTAGTCTTGAAAAAAGGAGACTTGGGAGACCACTTTTCAAAAGAAAAGATAGTCCTGCACAGGAAAAGCATTTCTCAATCATCTCCGGGTGCAGGACATGGCATCGTAAGCTCAAGCAACAGAAAGCCAGACTTTGGCTGAAGATCTGGAAAAAAACTCTTAACAGTTAAAGCAGTACAACGATAAGAACATAAGAACTGCCTTGCTGGAACAGGCCACAGCCCATCCAGTCCAGCATTCTGTCTCACCCAGTGGCTCACCATTTGCTTCAGGGCATTCCCAAGCAGATGTCTTCACCTGCTTACGATTCCCCGCAAATGGCATGGAGAGATATCCTGCCTCTCTCTCTAACCCAGAGGTTGTCCTTAGGCATCTATCAAGATAGCCATGGATACCCTTGATCTCCATGAGTGTGTCCAATCCTTTCTTAAAGCTGTCAAGGCTGACAGCTGTCACAACTTCTGGCAGGGAGTTCCACAAACCAGTGATCCTCTGGGTGAAAAATGACTTCTTATTTGTTTGAGATCTAGAACCCAAAAGTTTCATGGAGTCCCCCCTAGTTCTAGTGTTGTGCGATAGGGAAAACAGTTTTTTTTTCCTTTTCTACTTTGTCCACATCGTGTATGATTTTATAAACTTCAATCAGGTCACCTCTTAGGCACCATT
Organism: Phrynocephalus versicolor; assembly: GCA_023846285.1. Lineage (NCBI taxonomy): Eukaryota > Metazoa > Chordata > Lepidosauria > Squamata > Agamidae > Phrynocephalus > Phrynocephalus versicolor. The sequence goes on from JAHTLZ010003311.1 coordinate 535,937, forward strand.
GTTTGAGAGTGAAGAGGCCCAGCCGTTGCAGCCTCAGATGGTAAGGAAGGTGTCCCAGTCCCCTAATCATTCTGGTTGCCCTCCTCTGCCCTTTTTCCATTTCCATAATATCCTTCTGGAGCGATGGTGACCAGAACTGGATTTCTGAGGCTTTGGCTGAAGATGGAAGTCTCACCCAGTCAAGATCCAGGAGCTGGAGGGGCTAGGAATCAGGGATGGGGGGCTTCATTTGAGGGGCTCGCTCACAAGTCAGATGCAAGTCACGCCGGTGACTCAGTTCAGGGTCAGATTCTAATTGTTTTTATTTTATTTTATTTCAATTGCGTGGACCCAACTCACAGGTTGCAAGCCATCTATCCTCTTTTCTGAGGGAAAGTGCTTTTTTTTAAATGGGAATTTGGACTCAGAACTTGGGACTTGAGACTCAGTACCTAAGAAGACTTGAATTTAGAACTGAAAGACTTCCCAACATCCGTCCTAGGAATTCAGTTTTACTTCATTGGTCAGTGATAGTTCTCTACTGCCCTGAGGGCAAGCAGGTTAGCTTCAGGGGTTTATGGCAAGGCAACTTATGGGGCTCAGAAGGAACATGGGGGGCAGTTTAAAAAAGGGGTTGTCTTTCCAAAAAAGAAGGGTTCCAACATCTAGCCTAGATGGCCTTCTAGACTGATCCAGGAGGCCACTTGTTCTGGAGAACAAACTAAGGGCGAATTTACATGACCCCTAAAATCCAGAGGCCACTTAAATTCAGACCAGAGATCGTGGGGGCTTGTCGCTCTTCCTGTGTTCCCACCCCTCCGCACTCCATTGTTCCTGTCTGCGTGAGGGGAGGGAGAAAAAAAAGGAGAAAAAAATGCAGGCTCACCTCTGTCTGCCGGTCGAAGCAGCCCCGAGCCGCCCCGTAATGATTCCTGTCTTTTAAAGGGGCGGCTCGGGGTGAGGGAGCCCAGCATTCACAGCTTTACAATCCGCACCAGAAGATTTTTTTACCTCCTGGAGGCCAGGTACTTGAAAAGTGCTCTGGGACACGCTTAGGTGGGCGTGGTCGTACTTAATTTTTTTTAAAGTCCGGAGCTGGTGGGAAAACATTTTTAAGCTCCGGATCTGGGAGCCCTTTGCCTCGGATTTTAGGGGTCATGTAAAAGCACCCTTAGTAAAAAAGAAGAGCAGATGTGCCTCACTCTTGACCTGCACACAGCCAGCCACACGAATTATGGAGATACGTACGGGCAACAACTAACCGTAATAACGATTCCAATCTCAAGCAGGGACCTCTCCTTTTCCAGGCGAAAAGGTCCTCCTGAAGAACCCACCCATCCTTTGGTGTTTCACCTGACACACCCAACCAAGGGAATGCCCTTCGCCCCAGTTTCTCCTAGCCAACACCACTCTCAACCGAGAGGACGCCCCCCCCCCCCAAAAAGAACACTTACTTTGATATTAGCTGGGTTGAAGTCAACCTCTTTCCGGGGTTCCGCCTCGGGCGGCGGACCAGCCTTGGGGGCGGCCTTGGGTTCTTCTTTCTTGGTTTCAGCTTTCTTGGGCTCAGGCTTCTTGGGCGCCATGACGCTGACAGGGTGATGGAGAAGCCGGCGGCTGGCTCGGGAGGGAAAGCAGAGCGCAGGATCTTCTCCTGGACGGGGTCTTTATCCACCTCTCGGGCCTTGAATGTCACACACATTGTGGCACTTGGCCTCTGCCCACCCACTAGCTGCCCGCCCCTTCGGTTCATCCACCGGGGGGAGGGGGCTCCCCTGGGCACACATGCCAGGCTGCACACAATAGGGTTGTTGCTATAAAAGGAGAAGACATTTGGGCTGGCTATTTTGGAGTGGACGCTGAGGACATTGTTCTGAATTAGTGCCGAAATAGAAAGAGGACTGGGAGGTATCAGGTACAGAGCCTGGAAAGGGGGGAGCGTGGAATTTGTCAGTCTCCGGAGAGGTGGAGTAGGCGACAAACACAAGCCAACTGCACGCTGAGGTGTATCAATTTCACCCTTGGAGCCATCCAGTTGTTTAACTTGAGTGCTTTCGAGTCAGCTTTTGGGTCCAAGAGATAAGGACACCAGGCTGTTGTACGTCTCTTTAAAGCTTTTTGCACGTGTGGAAAGCAAGTAAGGTGGTTGCTTCATGTCCTTCTTTGTTCCGCAACTAGTTTTGTACCATGACAGCATTTGTCCCTGTTTCAGTGTTCTCACGGTCGTGATAACTTGTCTTGTGACAAGTGTTACTTCACTGTCTTGTACCGTGACAAATACTGAATTTGTCTAGCTCCGTTTTTCCTTGGGGGGGGCTTAAAAATTCTTTTTCAATATTTGGCTTCTGAAAAGTCAAAAAATTAAAAAAAAACACCCAGGCACACTTTTCTGAGAGAAACGAATGTTTTGTTGCGTGACAGTCATTTCTAAATGGTGTCTTGTCTCGGAACAGAAAGCAGGAACAAAGCGTGACAAGGAAAACCCTACCCCAGCACCAGGTACAGGATTGTTGCGCTTAGCACCCATTACGGGGGCGTGGTCAAGACACATTTCAGTAGTTGCACGACGGACGTGAAGTAATTTTGTTTTTGTACCGCTCCTAAGTGCAACACTAACAGAGACAAAACGGACGTGAAGTAACCACCTAAAACTCCTGGCTAGCTCGGTGGTTTAGGCATCCAGCTGTGGAGCCAGGGGTTGGAAGTTCGATTCCTCCCAGGGGACATCCTTGATGGGGGATGGACTCAAGGATCCATAAGGACTTTTCCAGCTCTACAGTTCAATAATGATGACAACGATGATGAGGATAATTTGGAGCCAGGCTCAAAGGACAAGCGGGTGTGGCAGGCTGAACCACACTTAAGATTAAAACAAGGAAACCTCTTTTCAAATCCTTCTTGCGTAGCGTAGGCCATTTAGCCTCCCTCCTTCCCCCCCAAAAAGGGAGAATAGAAAAGGATACTGGCCACTCTGCATAAAAGAGCATGCACTGAGTCATAGCTAATTGTTTGTTTGTTTTGTTTGACTTTTACACTGCCCATCAAACCAGAGGCCACATTGGGCAATTTACAGCAATAAAAATAAACGCAGTAGCAATAACGTGCAAAGGTAATGAACCAAAAATTAGGATGAAAACAAAATTGACGCTGCAACTCAATACATTATTAGATGCAACATTTGAGATCGACCTTGTACTTAAAAGAGAATTGCAACACCTGTGAGTCCAGGGAGAGAAAGAGAGATTAGGGGACTCAGGTATCAGTTGAATCCACGGTCCGCTCATGGCTCCATGAGGCTGGGCAACTTATCGATCCTTGGTCTCCCTCCTGGTTCTTTAGCTTTAAATAAAATTTGGACAATACAACTCTTCAAACAAAGGAGGTTTGGCCTCGGGTAGACCTTCAAAAAGAGGAACAACCTCTCTGAAAGGAGGCATGTGGCCACCCTTTCTAACAGCCAGAATGAAATCTCACTCTGTGACAGATAGAGATGGGCACGAACTGGTGGTTCGGCGATTTGTACTGATTTGTTTATCAGTCAAACAGTGTTCAGCACTTCCCTGCCCCGCCTCCTCCAGGCCACTGCCTCAGAATGAGGGCCCACCGGAGGAAGCAGGGCTGGGAAGGGCCAAACACCAGTTTGGCCACTAAACGAACTGACACAAACCACCGAATCTGAGCATTGGGCCCATTTCTAGGTTCGTTCTGCCCAACTGAAGAATGCACTGCAGGTCTGTTGTGTGGATCACATTTTTGTGGAAGGTTTGTTTGTTTGTTGGATTTTTTTTATATCTTCCATCTGACATTGAGGCTGCCAGAGTTCACTCCTTCATAGGAGGGCAGGATAATGATGTAAGAAAGCCTTCCTCATGTAATTAAAGAATGATGGAGAAAGAAATGGAGGTGGGAGAAGAGAGAGAGAGAGAGAGAGAGACCATATCAAAGAATGAACAACAATGGGCTCACGCCATTGAGGGAAATACATGTTCCTATGGTGTTCTTCAGCCCAACTTTTGATCTCAATGAAGAAGGGCCAGGCAGCCATACAGTCCTTAGGCATAGACTGTGCTACCTTTCTGGTTTGGCCACAGATAATAATAAAAAGAAAATCACACCACAAAATGCAACCTCCAAGCCATGGCAGCTGCTCAAGGGTCCCAGGGAACACACGATGGATTTTACCATTGGCACCGACCACAAACCCTATTGTGGGCCGACACTTCGTCCTTGCTTGGCCAGACCTCGCATTCCATCATGCCTTGGAAGTGAAAGGAGATCTTTTTTTGCCAAGGCCAGCAAGGTGGAAGTTTCATACAGGAGAAGCTCATACAGTATCTCACCCCAGAGTGCAGGACGTGCAACCATGGGATCATGTTACAAGAATCCAGCTTTTGGTGGAATATCAGGAAACATGTCTTAATTGTTAGAGCAGGATGACAATGGGACGCTTGACCTCAAGAGGTGGTGAGCACTCCAAGGCTGGAGACATTCAAAAGAAATTTGAACAAAGCAAAGTGTTCTGCTTATATACTGCTCTACACCACTTCAGGTAGTCTCTGGGTAGTTTACTGTTTTTAATTACAGTATGCAGGCTACACATTGCCCCACCCCCCAGCAAGCTGGGTACTCATTTTAGCAACCTCGGAAGGATGGAAGGCTGAGTCAACCATGAGCCGGCTACTGGGGATTGAACTCCAGGTCGTGAGCACAGTTTTACCTGCAGGACAGGCATTTAACCACTGCGCCACGAGGCTAAATGAACTGAACAACCACCTGGCAGATATTCTTTGATTCGTACTCCTGCCTTGA
>JAHTLZ010003311.1:542724-562053 GCA_023846285.1 Phrynocephalus versicolor
TTTTCTGTTATACAAGCTGTCTGTTATACAAGGTACCACTGTATCTTAAATCATTATCAAGTGAGATATCCTACGGCGGATTCCCTTAGTAAATCTTGGTTGCTTCATTTAGCTTGGTTCGTGAAAGTGTACTGAAATGTTATTTAATTCGGACGATTGTGCACATGCGATTGGGAAAGGGAAGGAGCCACATTGGCTTGGAGTGGATAGCTCAGGGGTTGATGTGTTGCATTCTCATGTGCAAGAGTGAAGGAACATTTTTAAAAGACCTGAGAGCTGGGAGGTGTTCCTCCCCCAAACCTTGATAAAACATTTGTGCATTGAAAAGGCCGATTTTTGCCTAAAATCAGAGTGACAGCTTCCATTTTGAAGAAGCTTAAAAAGCAACAACAAAATAGATGCACCAGATGGAGTGCTTCCATCTTTTTGACTGACCAGTGCGCTTAGTTCCATAAAGAGAAGGAACCACCAATTTTGTGCAGAAATGCAGAAAACTGCTCTGCCACCCCTCAAAATGCACACCTTGAGACAAAAAAATCTCTTCAGCCTGTCTCAATGGACATACAGTATGGCCGTTACTTCACATCCATTTTGTACCATAAGTAATTATATTCCGTAATATTATTTGTTGCGGTCACGTAGTTTTGTTGGTGTTCCCACATCCCCAAGGTCGCGCTATATTGTTACGAAACTAATGTGACCTCATGGGGTAATGCTGCATCAAAGTGCATGCATTTGTTGCCGTTTTTTTTTTTTTAGCGTCTCATTATTTATACATTCTATAGGACCAATATCCTTTTCAAAATCCATCCACTAATTCATCTTCCAACACAGTTAATTGTGACACACACACAAGTAAATTAATTCTTTTAAAATTTTACATTCCAGCAGTCAAAATTATTCCCCATAACAGATTCCTCATTTTTTATGTTAATTCCATACGTTAATAAGGGCTTCCAGGTTTTCATAAATGTATCATGTTTTATTTCCCCTCTATATATTTTAATTTGATAGGTCAACTTTTCCATAAGAGCCATTTGCCAGATTCTGTTCAGAAATTTTTGTAGTGAAAGATCTTGAGCATTTCTCCAATTTTTTTGCAATTTCAGCTCTTGCTACACCAATCAGATTTGCTATTAAGTCTTTATATGATAATTTTTCATTTCCATCCTTAAATATTGAAAATAATAGTAAAGCTTCATTTATAATTATTCTTTGTTTTAACAGGGTTTCTATCCATTTAATTATCTCCTGCCAATATGCTCCTACTTTGGGGCAAGAGATTTTTTTTTTTTGTTGCCGTTTTGGGCCTTTCAAAAAAATTATGAACTTGATAGTTGGGTATATCGATATATCAATTTTCATCTGCCATTTTCCATAAATCATGTCGTGTATTTTTCGCTTCCTTCCGTGCTGACCCCAGGACCACGTACTAGTTTAGTGCGCTGAGTCGTGCTTCGGGGGGGCACGGTCACACTTTTTTTTTTCTTGCAATGCGACAGACGTGGGGTACAAATTTTTTATACTACAACTCGGTGCACTTTCGAGAGCAACAAACTGAATGTGAAATAACAGCCTACGCTGTATATTTCATCCTCTTTATAACACTGATTCAAAACAAGTTAATCCCGATTTAAACCAGAGTGGTTTTTGTTTTGTTTTTAAAAAAATAACGTGGCCATGTCCTCAGCCATGTGTTTGAGGCACGATTAAAATGAGAAAGTGTCCCCACTGAAAAACAAGTGTGTCCCTTCCTCATGCAATTGCCTTTGAGTTACATAAAACATCAAGATGGAATACTGTCCAAATAAAGGCTATCTCTGCATAGTTAAGTGCCAAAAGATTTCAGGAATGATAAACAAGGAACATGATCTGAATAATAATGGTGGTGATGGGGAGGCCAGTTTGCGATCATAAAAAACAATACTTCCCCGTTCTCAGCCCTTTCTAGACTCCCAGGATGCAGAACATACTTAGTCAAGGTTTCTTTAATTTAATTTTATTTTCCCTTCTCTCTCTCTTTTTCTCTTGCTGTGTGTGGCAGTAAAGGAAAAAGAACTAACCAGAGGGAATTGGATGTTTAGAGCCGTGCTGTTTTTGTATCTGAAATCACGTTTAGAAATCAAGGAGAACATCACTCAATTTGTGCTGGATCTGATTAAAATAATAATAATAATAATAAAAACCTCTGACCCACTGCTATGTTTCCGACAAGGGGCAGCCAAATGCCTCTGGGAGGCTCAGGCAGAGGTCACAGAAGGGACAACGCCATGAACAATCCACCCTGCATTTGAGAACCAACCAAATAATGCTTCACTGGGTTTAGAAGAGCTGCCTAGGTGCCCTCAGCACATCCGATCTCGCCTGATTTCGGAAGCTAAGCAGGGTCAGCCCTGGTTAGTACTTGGATGGGGAACCACCAGGGAATACCAGGTGCTGTAGGCGCCCGGAGTAGGAACTGGCAAGCCACTCCAGGATTCCTGCCAAGAAAACTCCATGGACGTGGAGTCACGAAGGATCGGTCACGACTGTAACGACACAATGCACACACACAGGTTTAGAAGGCAGGAAACTGGCTAAGAAGGATGCTGGTGGATCCAGCTGGTTCCAGGGAGCCATGGGTGGTGGCAAGTCTTTGGGATCAAGTCCCAAGTCCACGTCTTCATGACCAAGCCCCAAGTCCAAGTCTTTGGACCAAGTCCCAAATACAAATCTTTGGGATCAAGTCCCAAGTCAAAGCCTTCAGGTTCAAATCCCAAGTCCGAGCCTTTGGGACCAAGCTCCAAGCCCCACATCTGAGTCCCTATTTAAAAATGATCCTTCCCCACCCCAGAAAAAGGAACGGGTGGGTTCTCTGAGTCCCAAATCTAGTCCAAGTGATTGAAAACAAAAAGAAACCTGAGTCAAGTCCATGTCAAGTCGCTGGTGCGGCTTATGTCCAGATCGACAGCGAGTCCTGCAACCCTGCAGATGGCTACAGGAGTGTCCAGCTAGGTGCTCCTCTCAGCCATGTGGTGGATTTGTGGAGCTCAGCCGTGGTCTAAGCCACTGGTAAGCCTTTGATGCTCTTGATTTTTTTGGACTGCAGGTCCCAGAATTGTACCAGTCTGTATTGCCAACCACAAAGAGCTGTGGGAATTTTAGCCCCAAACATCTGAGGCGCCAAAGGTCAACCATCATGTCACCAGATAATGGATCCTCTTGTTCCTGACTAACCTCCCCCAATGAAGAGAGTGGGCTACAAATTCGGCAGCTCAGCGGTTCGAATCCCGGGTGCCACACAGCAGAGCGAGCTCTTGCTGTTGTTAACCCCAGCTCCTGCCAACCTTTTAGTATGAAAGCATGTAAATGCAAGCAGATAAATAGGTACCGCTGTAAAAAGTGGGAAGGTAAAACAGTGTTTCCCTCCTTGCCAAGGACTTCCACAACACAGGCTCTTTTGGCTTGAATACAGAGATGAGCACAACCCTTAGAGTCGGGCATGACTAGCACTCATGTACCTTTTGACCCAACATTGGGTAACCCAGATGTTCTGTGACTACAACTCTCAGAAATCCTGGACAGCACAGCTAATGATGAAGGCTTCGGGGAGTCTTATTAACGTCTACTTGTTTACAGCAAGGAAGCAATCCAGCAGACGGAAAAATTTGTCGTAAATAAACTGCCTGGAGATGAATCACTGCATTTCTGGAAGGAAGTAGGGCCTTGTAACACATAATGTGAAATAAATACAGAAATTGCTTCCAAGGTGTGGTGGGGAGCACAGAGTCGAAAATATATGTCATAATGTTTATTTTTCATTATATTATTCAAAAATTAACTATACTTGTGTGTGTGTGTGTGTGTGTGTGTGTGTGAGAGAGAGAGAGAGAGAGAGAGAGAGAGAGAGAGACTGAATGTGTGTGTATATGAATGCAGATAGCTGCTGAAAAACTCAGTGGCTTATGTATTGGTTGGAGTTTGATGCCCCCCTGGGTCTCTTTGACAGAGGATGGACTAGATGTCCCCTAGGGGTCCGCCCCAGCTCTGCTGTTCTAAGCTTATTATTATAGATTATTAGAGATGGGCACGAATCAAAAAAATGGTATTTCGTTTGTCGTTTGTCGTTTGGAGGGTCTGTTTCGGTTCATTTCCGTTTTTCGTGAATTTTTGCAAAAAATTCATTTTCGTTTTCATTCGTCTCATTACCATTTCGTTACCATTTATTTCAATGTTTTGTAATTTTTTTAGGATTTTAAGCAATTGACTTATATTGCAGTAACGGAAACAAAATTTCCGGTGTTTCTGTTCGTTTCGTTTCATTTTAGAGACAAAATTCGTTTGCCGTTTCGTTACGTAACGAAATGAAAAAACGAAAACAGAAATGAAAAATTGTTTGTTTCGTGCCCATCTCTATAGATGATTATCAACTACAAGGCCATGCTGCCACCAACATGTGGAAGGCAGCAAAATTTCCTGAGGCACTGCGTCTGTGGGATGGCCAGTGGAATATTTTATTGGTTGTAGATTCTGATATTGTGTTTTTAATGACATGTGTCACCTTAGGTCTTTTTTTTTTAAGGGGAAAGGTGAGGTGAATTATTTTGAATAAATAAATAAAATAAGTTTTGCTCTGCTATTTTGGCTCATGGGAATTTTTGGCATTGCCCAAGCACACAGTATGGTTTTGGCTGTAACATTGAAGCTGAAGAATCCCCCCAAGCCAGCTTCTGGTTCCTCCTCCTCCAGTCCTCCTTTCGATGCCAAAGAAAGCTACAAAAGTATTGCTCAGATACCCAAGATGACGGGAAAGCTTTCTCTGGAGAAAGAACAACTGTGATTGAATGTTCTGGCGTTGCAAAGCAATGCTCAGACCTCGCTTAGAGGAGGTGTCCCCGGTTTCTTTTGGAGAGAGGACAGGCTTTCTTGTGGGCAGTTGCCATAGAAGAACACTCCTCCTTTTGAAGGAGTGCTGCATTTGAACAGCAATCTAGTCTGGATTTAAACCACCACAAGGCAAGACACCAGAGGTCCATCTTCCACTGCAAACAGCATTTGGGACTAGAGATGGGCACAACTCAAAAATGGTGTTTCATTTGTCGTTTGGTCGTTTAGGGGTCCGTTTTGGTTCGTTTCCGTTTTCATGAGTTTTTTTGCAAAAAAATCATTTTCGTTTCATTACGTAACGAAACGAAAAAATGAAAATGAAAACAAAAAATTGCTGTTTCGTTACCATTTAGCACAATTCAATGTATTTGCTGTAACGAAAACGAAGCTGTCAACAAAATTTTTCGTGTTTCGGGTCGTTTCATTTCATTTTGGGGTCAAAATTCGTTTTTTGTTTCGTTACGTAACAAAACGAAAAAATGAAAACAAAAACGAAAAATCGCTGGTTTCGTGCCCATCTCTATTTGGGACAGCAGACTCCGCCTTAGCACCCAAGCTGCACTGTTCATGCTATTTAAATCCCGTTCCAATATAATTCCTTTTGATGAACCAGAGGGTCCTTTCCACCTCTCGTGTCAATAACCTACCTGGTCTTCATGAAGAATGAACCAGCCTGGGTGGCCTTGGGTCACCTGTGCCATCCTAGGGTGTCCCTGGCAGCCAGACGTGCAGATTCAGCCTGCTGTTCCCTTTGAACAGTGCAAATCCTGCTGAATGCGAGGTATGTAGATGAAGAAAACCAAACGCTATGACAAACAGATGCATTTTGCCCATAGAAAGGAGCACCTCTTCTAAATAAGTGCTAAGAGCATTTTCTGGTTTATAACATCCTTGAGCCTAAGTGGGGAAACAGACTGGCCAGTGCTCTCTGAGTTGGTGTGTCATAATTCCTGGATGCAAAGAAATGAATGCAGTGCACACTCTTACATGGGCCTAAATGAGTGGCCGAGGATCGGAAGAATGCAGACTTTCTAAATCCAAATGCCCTCGTTCCTTTTTTCTGGGTGCAGCCAGGAACTTCGGCAAAGCGGCAGACAAGAATTCCCAATGCATGGCGCATTGTGGGTCATAAAATAGGAGCTTTGAAGGCATTGGGTGCCATTTCTAATCAATGCATAATCAAGAGCTCTTCATGAAATGGCACGTACTGTCCTTAGCACAGGGAGCTAATTAGGTCCTCTCCCCCTCCCCATTAAAAAAGAAATCATACTGTATCATTTGACCTCAGTATAAACCCATCTTTCATAAGCAAAGCCGGGACTGAAGGTTGCTGGAGAAGCCAGGGGTAGCCTTAATTGTTTATTTAGCAATATGCGGCCATGCCGTCTTTGAGACAGGTTATTTTGGAATTCCACCGAGGAGCTACAGACCTTTCATTGACTCCGACCGGGGCCCGGGCTGCATAAAGGACTACAGAGCCATTAAAGCTGTTCACGAATGCAGATTCCTCTCTTAATTAGATTACAGGAAATTAAAAAAGACGTCAGTCACTGCCTAAGTGGGGCGGGAGTCCGGACAGCCCGTGGCTTGTCTTTTGGCGAAAGGTTGGGATCGTAGTCTGGATGTCCTTCAGGATTCTGGTATCCAGAGAAAATACGGGCATGGAGTACTTGGCAGATTTTGCTAGAGATGATTGTCTGTAAAAAGGTGAAAGAAGAGGTGCAAAAAAGAAGGTAGTCCATATTGCAGGACAAATTAATCTAGTACTATGTCTATTGCCCAAGACAAGAGCATAACTGAAAGTGGCCATAACTAGGGCATACCGGGCAATTATTTTAGTTTAATTTATTCATCAGATTTAAAATAATTTTACCCTGCCTTTTTCCTTAGAAGGACTCAAGGCAGCTTGGATTATTACAAGACAATTGTTGTTGTTCAGTCGTTCAGTCGTGTCCGACTCTTCGTGACCCCACGGACCAGAGCTCGCCAGGCCTTCCTATCTTCCACTGCCTCCTGGAGTTTCGTCAAATCCATATTGGTTGCATTGATGACACCGTCCAACCATCTCATTCTCTGCTGTCCTCTTTTCCTTTTGCCTTCCATCTTTCCCAACATCAGGGACTTTTCCAAGGACTCCTCTCTCCTCATGAGGCGGAGCCTCAGCTTCAAAATCTGTCCTTCCAGTGAACATTCGGGGTTGATTTCTTTCAGGATTTAGGTTTAACACAAGACAAGATTTAACAACATTAAAACAGTACAGTAAGTATACAGATGAGGAAAAGGATCAAACAAATACAACAAACCAACAACACCCCGTAAGCAATGCCAAAATACATTCAAAGCAATCAGACAAAACCATGAAATTAAAAATCAAAGGTCTTTGCCTGCTTGTGGAAAGACAGCAAAGATGGGGCCAGCTGCGCCTCCAGTGGGAGAGAGTTCCAAAGTCTGGGAGCAGCCACAGAGAAGACCCTCTTCTCCCCTCACCAGTGCTGGTTCCCCACCACCACCACCACCAAATAATGTGACTGTTAATTTCACAGTTTTGCTTCTCCTCGTGCAGAATTTGGAAAAGTTACTTTTAGAGAAAGGCCTCCCAGATTGTTTGATAACAGCTGTGTAAATGACCCTGTGATCCTGGCCTCTATCACACGTCCTTTAAAACCCAGATCTAATTTTTCTGTCCCCACGGTTATTGGGCTTTAAAAAAAAAAGAAACAGTAGCGCCCCCTTCTGCGAGTTCTAGTGAGCTTTCCAAGACCTACCAGAACTCTTGGGTATATTTTGCTCCTCTTAAAAATGCACATTTTCCCCAGTGTGGGGGTGCATATGAGCCATTTTTCCCAGCAGTTTTTTAATTTTTAATTTTTCCTTAGCACGTCCCAGCTGACCCTGGGGCTGGTCAGCACTGCTTATCCCCCTGAACGCCAGCGCCAGTCAGCTGGCCTGCGGGCCAGTTGGGGCATTTTTAAATTTTTTTTAATTTTAATTTTTTAAATTTCTCCTTAGCTCCCAGCAGCTATCCCTAGGGCTGGTCGGCCATTTTGTTTTGTTTTGTTTTTTAATTTCCTCTGTGCTTGCTTGAAGCAGGTTAGGGCCGTGGGGACATAACAGAAGTGGAGCAGAACCCAAGGGATGCGGGAACTCGGAACCCACATCATGTAACCAGGTAGGGACAAAAGCCGGAGTTTCCCATTCCCTGCATCTTCCCCCTCGTGTGATAGCGCCCCCTGTGATCTAATCAGGATCAAAAATGCCCCATCAAGTCCTAGTTCCCTTCTTCAGGCGCCATTCTGGGACTGTGCCGCTTGCCCATATGGCCACAGAAGCTGGTTCTTTTCCTGGATGGCAAAACTCCCAACCTGCTGGATGCAAACAGATCCTCTGTCGTAAAAGACTGCTTATTATGCACACGGTTTCAAGAAAGTTCCACCGAAAGCCTCACAGCTAAGAAATGCAAGTCAAAGAGCACCAGGTGAAATAAAACAAAGCAGCTATTTCTCATACACTGGTTCATTTCTCCACTCCAGGGAATTCTACTGTCCCCCTCCATGAAAGAAAAAAATGATTTTATTAATTCGGACCAACGAACTGACGACCACAGAGCGTTCCTCAGGTTCCACTGTACCATACTTTGTCAGAAACGAATAAATAAATAAAGTCGTCCCTGGGCATACGAGGGAGCAAGCTCACCCAAATGACATTGCTTGTGTGCTTGTGTATATTTTGGTCCGTTCTGCCTTGTGCCGTCTTCCTTTCGAGGGAGTCAAAGAGGTTGTGTGTGATCGGAGCTTGCGTCTCCCATCAAGTTCTTCCCACAAACCACACCGGCCGATTCACAGGACCTCAGGGGAATCTAATATTCAGACCTTAGGCAGCCACAGACCCAACCTAACACGGCTGTCGAACGCTCCAGAAATAGTCATGGCACCCAACCAGAACGAGTGGTTTAAAAAAAAACTTCTAGACTTCTGATGTTATTTCAAGCAGGGCATAAACCTTTTTCTGTGGTGATAACCAGAGGAGGTAGGGTGGGAGAGGGATCCCCAAGAGAGAAAAGCAGTTAACATATTCAAGAAGAACCCCAAAATTTATAAAAAATCTAGGGTACCGTCGTACTGCTCTAACAGTTAAGAAGTTTTTTTGCATACCTTGTCCCCCAATATCTAGCCTCAATCTAGCTTCATTTAGCCTGAGTCCATTATTCACACACCCTGCACCTGAGATTATCGAGAACAAACCCTGCCCTTCCTTGTATTATTTCAGGACAAGTCATCATCAGGATTTGTTGCAAACTCAGAAAACAAACCAGCTGGAGAATCAACCACCCTCGTCACCGTGATGCCATTCCAGCTGAAGTGCGCAACCCAGCTGAGGTCTGTTCCCACAACCCCACCTGTATAAACAGCAGAGACCCAACGCCATGGGGACATGGGAGAACGGGTTAAAAATGGAGGCTGCAATTTGGGCATCTCTTCCCTCACCCCACCCCAAATTGGCCCTGCAGCCTGCAGGTAAACATGGTGCCATGGGTTTTCAAGCCAAACCCCAAACCCTTGTCTAAACAGACCCCCTCCCCCCCCAAATTTGGTTCCAGAGGCTCTGTGTGTCCCGTTTCACTCGCCAGAGCTCCAAAGCCTAATAAACACCTCGGACATGAAACGAAACCACGGAGAGGATCTTGCGAGGAACAAGGACAGGAGAGAAAGCAGACTATTGATGGGGTGGGGTGGTTTTTGAAAAAAAATGTATAGGCCATTTTTTTCCAGAGCTGAGCCCATCCTAGCACTGAACACACGGGCACTGTTTTTAGAACACGGCTGGTCTCCCAAGCCTTTCTCCACCTCCCTAGAAATCCAGATCTTCCAAGCCAGCGTTGCTCAAATGGTTTAGAGTAGAAAGAGGTATGAAAAATAGATCTCTCTCTAATTCTCCTACTTCTGGTCCTCCGCTTGATTCACATCAGATTCTGAGAACTTTTTTAAAAAAGTTGAAACCCTCCAATTGGGGGCGGTGGGGGCACTTGGCTCATAATATTATTTATTTACTTATTTATTGGAGTTATGTACTGCTTCCTCTCTAGCCAACCGGCTACTGCAGGTGGTGTAGATCATAATAAAGAACAAATTGCATATAGATATTAATAAATTACTGGTGAAACGCAAGAATGAAGCGTATTAAAACACAAATATAGTATAATATAATTAATGACAGCATAAATTACAAACCACAAGCAACAAAAAAGGAAATTAGAAGCACTAGAATTAAAATTAGACTACATCTAATTTTAGCAGTCATATAACCTGCATACTGGCAAGAGATTTTTTTCCCAACGGGGTGCTCGTTTCGCTCATGTTTTTCTTTTTCTGAGTGCACCTTCCTGCAACATATACGTTAGCCAACATTTTTACAAAAAACAAACATGCACAATTAAAACAAAATAAAACATTCCAAGGATTCCTGAATTCGCATATTTGCCACCCAAATGCCAAATTAGGGGCATCTGCATTAAAATCAATTTTGTGCATTAATCACACCGGTTGGGGATCAAGGGCATTTTAATCTTTTCTTCTTCAGATACAGCAAGCTGCAGAGAACAGGGCCCTGTAGACTAAAATCTATGCAGGAAGGGTCCAAGTCTCTCTCTCTCTCTCTCCCTCTCTCCCTCTCTCTCTCTCTCTCTCTCTCTCTCTGTGTGTGTGTGTGTGTGTTTGTAACCCCCATCTTTTTCCTTAAAAGGACCCAAGGTGACTTACACCATTACATATTCAACTAACAAAAGTGAGTATACAAATACTAAAAATAATCAAATAAATACCACACAAAAGCACATTCCAGTCAGTAAGGGAGAGCCATCCATGTTTGAAACCTGACTCAGGGAGGCAGCCTTTTAAGGGAAATCTTGACCAAAGAGGAAGGTCTTTGCCTGCTTGCAGGAAGACAGAAATGATGGGCCCTGGCGGGCCTCCCATGGGAGGGACTTCCAGAGTCTGAGAGCAGCCACAGAGAAGGCCCTCCCTCCTGTGTCCCCACCCAACACAGATTTGTCATGGTGGGTTTTTCTTTTCTACCAAATAATGTGACGGCTGATTTCACAGTTTTGCTTCTCCCTGTGAAGAGTTTGGAAAAGTTACTTTTAGGGGAAATTCCCAGAAGCCTCAGAGGGACTGTGGAAAATAGTGCATATATATATATATTTTCCAAACCCGGCTGTGCTTGCCTTTTAGCATCTGGAAAACATACCATCCCACGTCATTTCCAGGAGAATCTCCTTGATCTTCTCTCAAAATAGAGTTGGTGTTTTGCTTCTTCCTTCATTTTATGCCCTTCAGCCGCCAATTCCAAGGAAGGTCCTCGGGTGTTTTGCTGCGACACCTCTGAAAAGACTTGTTAATTACCCATTTTTTTGGACAGTGAATGGGAAAACATTGGGTTGTGGGGCTTGGAAAAACAGAGTTCTCCACCCTGTTAAACCAGGAGGTAACTCGGGCCAACATTTTGACTGTCCTGAACTGACACAGCTGTGAGCAGGTTGTCCAGCCAAAAACCACGGTAACTTAAGACCTCACGGTATACGCTCCGGTGCAGCGCGTCATGTAGGAGCTCGGCCCAAGTCAACCAGCAATGAGAGTCCTCTCCCTTCAGGGCAAACGCCAAGGAACAATTCAGTGCAGGGCTTCAGGAGCTATGGCTGATGGGTTGCATATCCCATCTTCCCCAGGCAGGTCTGCAAACAAACTGCTTGAGAGATGATGGGAGTTATCCTCCTAGGCCACTAACGCACTTCAAACAGCAACCGCTTTTTGTTTTGAATTGCCTTCTGCCCTCCCCCGGTCACGTGGTCACTGAAGCGATTCAGCATTCCGCATTTGGCGTTTTCTCATAAACTGGTTTCCCCATCTGCACTTTGCTAAACCACTTTTTGTTCTGATTTTGTCCGTCATTTTCCCGTCATCTGCTTCTATTTCGGAACTATTATTTTTTTAGGGTAACGTCATGCTGTTGTTCTTCCATTCTAAGTAATGTAGCTAATTTTCTGCTTTTCTGGAGGCAGGATAAGGCATACAGAGGGGGAAACCCAGAAAAAATGGTGCATTTCAGTTGGGTTGCACATTAAGTTGGGTTGCACATTTCAGTCCTCTGCCCACGTGGATGGTGGGATTTTTAGAGATGACCTACAAAAACACCCAACGTTTCCAATCTCTGTGCCAAATCTGTGACATCCATAAGCGGTAGACTTGTGAAGAACTGTTTCATTTTCTTCCGCCTCAAAGCTGAGAGCAGTCTGTTTCCCCAGAGAGCTCAGGTGGTCTTTTCCTTCCAAAAGGACAGGAAGTCTTCTTGAGCTGAAAACTGGCCTGTGAATGAACGCACAAGCACCTGAGAATTTGTGTTGCGTTCATTCGAGCTCCGTTGCGCTTGCTTGAAATTCTCCAGATGTTTAGCCTGGGGAGAAGGAAGAATCTCCAACATTTGCTTCAAATTTCACTTTAGAGGAAAGCCAGCGAGAAGGCCAGCATGGACAAAACGAAAACACAGCTCATGTTCTCCAATGTATTTTTGGCTTCCTTCAAAAGGGTATGGACAGTGGAAATTGGTAAATTTGTGTCACATTGTCCTTTTGCCTAAAATTTTTGGAGCAACTGGAGTTGTGGCGCTAGTCCTTCAGGAAGGCAATATTTTCAAGATTCTTCTGGAAGATCTCATGGTGGGCTTCTTCAGCCTTCCTTGAATGTTACGGGGGCTTTTGTATCGGCTTTCCTACTCACCAGAAAGGGGGTGGCTTACAGGGGTAGTCTCAGCAAACTGCTCCACAAAAATCTTCTGAAGAGTAGCATCAGAAAAAGAGTGCAATGAGTTTTGGTTCACAAGGTGGCTTTAATGTCCGGGCATTCACCACAGAGAGGTCAGGTACCTTGGTTGAAGCCTCAAGAAGCCACCCCAAACCCTACCTTCCAGGGCCAAAATTGAGCCTGGACAACTTCTTAAGCATGCCCCGCGGGTAGGTGCTCCCACATCAGAATGACGTAATGCAGGGCATGAGTAAAGTGGATAGAGGGACGCCCTTCTCCCTCTCACAAAATACCAGAACTAGGGGACATCCACTCAAATTGAGGGCTGGGAGAGTAAGAACAGACAAAAGAAAATATTTTTTTCACCCAGCGCATTGTTAGTCTGTGGAACTCCCTGCCACAGAAGGTGGTGATGGCATCTGGCCTGGCTGCCTTCAAAAGGATATTGGACAGATTCCTGGAGGAAAAGTCCATCACAACCCATGATGGAGATGTGTCATCCCCAGGCTTAAAACTGGGGTACTTCAAGGGCCAGATGCAGGGGAGTGGCATCAGGAGACAGAGATCTAGTCTCGTGTGCTCCCAGATGCATTTGGTGGGGCCACTGTGAGATACAGGAAGCTGGACTAGATGGGCCCTTGGCCTGATCCAGCAGGGCTCTTCTTATGTTCTTATGTTCTTATGTAACAATGGGCAAAGCATCCAGGAAACCAGGAATCTCCAACAATAAAAACCTAAGTTCTTAGACCTCAGGACTTGGAGGACAGAAGAAGTATTTACCTGCTTCCTTGCCATCTCAAATACCATATTTACTTTCTTATTTATTTCGGTTTGTATACAGCTTTAAACATTTGCATTACACTAAGCAATTTACAGACATCTGATGGGAAGAAGCGGGCAAGGTGGAGGGGGATGGTTTCTACTAGAGAGGGGCACTGTCATTTTGTAAGCTTTCAAAAATGAAACAAAATGAAACAGGAACCAGCTTTTTGTTGCAAAACAAAATGAAACACTTCTTTTTCCCTTTGAAAATGAAAAATTTTGTTACTCTGGAAAATGGCTCCATTGTAAAAAGCTACCCACTAGGGATGGGCATGGAATGGAATAACAGAGTTTTGTTTTGTTTCGTTTTGTTTCTACTAGCAGTTCGTTTCGTTTAGTTTTAAATGACTTTTTGTACGAAAAATGATAATGAAATGAAACAATAACAAAATGATTTGTTACTCTACAAAATGGCTCCCCTGGGTCGTAGAGGCACCAAACTTGTTGGGTATTTTTTTTTACAAGAGAGTCATTTTACAGAGTAATGAGATGTTTCATTTTCAAAGGGGAAAAGTAGCATTTTGTTTCATTTCATAATGAAGTGCTGTTTTGTTTTGGTTTTTTGTTTTGTTATTTTGTTTCATTTTGTAATGTTTCAAAATCTTGAGAAATGATGAAACAGCATGTCATTTTCTGTAAGGAGCCCATCTCTACTTCCCACCAAATTTGGTGACTCTAGGACCAGGGGAGCCATTTTATAGAGTAACAAATTATTTCCTTATTGTTTCATTTCGTTGTGAAATTTTTACAAAAATTGTTTTGAAATGAACTATAAGTAGAAATGAAAGAAAACGAAACTCTGTTTTTCCATTTCGTACCATTCTGTAGTCCCAACCAATAAGAGATGAAGCGATGCCCTAAAATAGGCATGTCCAAACTTTGGCCCTCCTGATATTTTGGACCACAACTCCCAGAATTTTAAGTTTAGATTCCCAATGACAAAGGACTGTGGGGGCTGTGGTCCAAAACATCTGGAGGGCTGAAGTTTGGACATGCCTGCCCTAAAAGATGTACTGATTCTGTGTGGCCACTAGTCATGTGAAGTTACCTGAAAGCAGAAAGCATCCATCTCTTTCTGTTCGGTGGCTCCTTTGCAAGCGTTCACATCGTAAGCCCACCCCCTGCTGCTTCCACACCAGTTGGCAAATTTGTTTGCTTTTAACTGCCCAAATATTTTAAAATAAGCAAATATACATTTGCAACATGCTCTTCCCTTAAAGTACACACAGGGGAATGTATTTTGGTACCTTTAAACAGTCAGGAACGGCATTGTGACTTCAAAAACAAAATTGTCCACCCAAAAGATGGGCATTCCAGCTTTCAAGAAACTGCGGCTCCGATTCTTGGTACCACAATTTGCAAAAACTTTGCTTAGAAGTGTCTAATTTTAAATGCTCTCTGAATCAATGCCCTTGTGCTGAAAGGGGATGGAAAATTCACACGATCTGACTCTTTTCTAAAAGCTGAGAGGTGCTTTTTTTCTCTTTCTGTTGAACATTTTCGAGAAAAACATCCATGCCTCATTTTATCCATAACTCATCCCTCTCCTGCCAGGTGTGCTTTGATTTGGACCCTGGGCTTGAACAGGGCGTGGTGGCTCAGCAGACTAGAGCACTGAAAGCTACAAAGTCGGCAGCTCGGCAGTTCGAATCCCGGGCGCCATTCAGCAGAGCGAGCTCCCGCTGTTAACCCCAGCTCTTGCCAACCTAGCAGTTCGGAACCATGTCAATGCAAACAGATAAATAGGTACCGCTGTAAAAAGCGGGAAGGTGAAACAGTGTTTCCTTGCAGCCATGCCGGCCACATGGCCATGGACTTGCACAACACTGGCTCTTTCGGCTTGAATACGGAGAAGAGCACCAATCGTAGTGTGTGTGGTGGTGGGGAACCTTTGCCTTGAACAGAGGGTTGGACTTGATGGCATTATGGGGCCCTCCCAACTCCATTATTCCCCTGATTCTATTTTGAATAAACCAATTAAATCAATTCTTGCTCCACAAACCAACCCCCACCCATCCCCTTTGGCTTCCGTCAGACTTTTTACCAACCCTCTGCTGATGCGGTGATCTCATCAAAAGTGGGCATATTTCATTCAGCAGCATCCAGTCAACCTCGTGGTTCCCATTACACAGCTGCCTTTCTGGCAAGCTTTAACCTCTTGCGAAACCAATGAACCTGGTGTCTTGCCTATAACCAGCCTCTGTCAGTCCCCGAGCATGGAGACTTCCTGGTGATAACAAAAGCCTGATTATCACGAGAACCTACAAAGAGGTCTGTGTAACGTGGGAAACTTGGGCGTTACTTCTGAGGCAGGAGAATCAGTCCTTTTGTGACCACTGAAATCCAAAAAGGACCCACAAAAACGCCAGAAGTAGGAAAGCGACTGGGATAGGTCTCTATTTTTGGAAGAGAATTGAATTTTCCAGAACTTGTGAGTAACTGAGTTGAACAGAACATAGACTGTAAAACTGTCTTATTCACGGTGTTGATCTCCTCCAATCTGTCTGCAAGATGTAATGGAAATCTGCAATAAAATATGTTCAAGATGCTTATCGCCTTTTTCTATCTATAGCAACCAGCACACTGCAAAACTTCTGGTGCAGTGCAGTTGGGGGGAGGGGTTTACCCAGGCCTTAAAAACCCTATAAGCTGTTTCTAACAAGGAGATACTAGATATTTTTTTTTCATTTCTGGCAGCCTAAAACCACAGAGTATCTTGTATGAGGTGGTCAGACCTGAAAAAGGCCACCAGCCATGATGAGTGTGGGAATGTGGAAATTGTCAT
Source organism: Phrynocephalus versicolor (assembly GCA_023846285.1). Classification (NCBI taxonomy): domain Eukaryota; kingdom Metazoa; phylum Chordata; class Lepidosauria; order Squamata; family Agamidae; genus Phrynocephalus; species Phrynocephalus versicolor. The sequence goes on from JAHTLZ010003311.1 coordinate 558,991, forward strand.
CCAAAAGAAGTAATTTGGTGAAACCTTGGTGAAGAAATGCAACCTTGAAAGAGTCTGGCATTGATGGTTAAGAACCTGCACCCATTCTATGCTCTGAATGCAGTAAGACACCCATATTTGCAGTTTCACTTATCTGCAGCCTGAAAATACTGAAAATATTAAAAGAAAAAAACCTAGCAAGATGCATTTTCAGTGTATTTATCAGAACTGGCCACCAGAGGGAGTCAGAGGCCATGCTATGCATGCTCCCAAGAAGAAATAACTGGATCACCCAGACTAGCCAGGCAGGACACCTGGGCGTCCCAACCCCAAGGGAGGCCCGGAAAGAGGTAACAAGGAGTACATAAGAACATGAGAAAAGCCCTGCTGGATCAGGCCAAAGGCCCATCTAGTCCAGCTTCCTGTATCTCACAGTGGCCCCACCAAATGCCTCTGGGAGCGCACGAGACTCGATCTCTGTCTCCTGATAGCACTCCCCTGCATCTGGCCCTGGAAGGACCCCGGTTTTAAGCCTGGAGATGACACATCTCCATCATGGTTTGTAACCTGTGATGGACTTTTCCTCCAGGAATCTGTCCAATCCCCTTTTGAAGGCATCCAAGCCAGATGCCATCACCACATCCTGTGGCAGGGAGTTCCACAGACTTAACAACACGCTGGGTGAAAAAATATTTTCTTTTGTCTCTTCTTACTCTCCCAGCCCTCAATTTGAGTGGATGTCCCCTAGGGCCTTCTCGGTGGTTGCTTCCCAGTTGTGGAATCATCTACCTCCAGAAACTCACCTGGCACCCTCGCTTCAAACTTTTAAAAAGCTATTGAAAACTTGGTTATATAGAATGGCCTTTCCTGGTTTTTCAGCAATCTAGCAAGACTCTCTTCTTATTCCTTTTCTGTTTATCTCCTGTCCCCCACCCCCCATTTTAGCAGTTTCAATATTTCTATTTTCAGTTTAGCTTAATTTTAGTTTATTGTTGTTGATTTATGTAATATTTTGTTTTTTCATGCTGTTTGTGTTCCGATGTTTTTTTTAAAATATATTCCTTTGTTACTTTTCATGTTATCTCTATGTTGTAAACCATCCAGAGTAGCCCTAGCGTAGGGCTAGATGGGCAGTACAAGAGTCAAATAAATAAATAAATAAATAAATAAATAAATAAATAAATAAATAAATAAAGGACACTCCTTGTGTGTTCTGATCATTGCTGTTAGGAGCAAGCCATTATACTTGATTCAGGGCACTCTGGTCCATCTTATTTCCCCCTTATCACACATGGCTGCCTCAGTTTCTCCTTGGTTGCCAAACCTCTATGGGATATCCTGCTCAAGACGAGAGCCATGCTTCCATGCCCTGAGCTGCATATCAGCAGGAGAAGAAGGAAGTCCACCCAGAGTCTGAACCACTGGACACACTGAGTGCGGTTTGCTGAGTCCAGTTTTTTTCCACCCCGTAGTGGCTTTCTTGACCAGTGATTCTACTCGAGGGCTCCTGGACTTTATTCGGGAAGGGAAAGGGGCCAAAGGCCCTTCATAAATGGTTAACTCTCCCACCCACCACCCACCCCCATCAACATAGTCAAGCATTAGCTTTCTTGCAGAGGGGGCAGATCTGGCTTGTCATTCAGAGGTCGGTTCACACAGTCCGGTGCCCGTTCTGTATTCTTTGAACCGCAGCTCATCCGGTCGGGTTAATCTTGACAGAAAAGGGCTGAAACAGAAAGAAGCAAAGTATGCCGTGCCCACTTCCTTCTGATTCAACTTTAATTGGCAACTGGCACACCCCTCTGCACCTTGCTCACCTCCCCCATCTCCTTTATATATATAAAATGTAGCATTTTTTTATTTTTTATTAAATATTATAAAACTACGATGCCAAAACACAACAAATAAAACAACACAATATCATAAAGGAAAGGAAACATTAATCAAAAACACACACCAATATAACAAAAATATAACAATATAACAGACATAAACCCCATGCAACCCACCCCCCTCGGGACTTTAACAAAATTACAACTCTCATGATATTGACCAACCCATTTCCCTCCAGAAACTTCCCTAACCCTAACCCTAACCCTACCCCCCTCCCATTTCCTTGTTCATACATTTGCTTGGAAGCAAACAACCTTTTTGAGTGGTGAAGCGTTTCGATCTCTCAAGAAAAGAAGTCCAGTTGCCATGACTCAACCTCTGGAGAACCTCACCTGGGTGATGGAGCATCTTCACAGACAGACGTCATTGAAACTACCTCTCCCACAATCCCTCAGCATGGCAAAATGCCACCAATTTCTAGTTTCATGCAAAAAAAAAAGAGCAGGTGCAGCCTTACCAATTCACACCAAACTCTTCCTATTTCTGCCTTTCCGCACTTGGATTTGGGTTCTTCCTGGTCATTGGCTGTATGCCTTGTGATTCTGGGCCTTTTCACACGACCCCTAAGATCCGCTGGCCACTTAAATTCAGACCAGAGATCTTGGGGGTTCCTTGCTCTTCCTGCGTCCCCACTCCTCCGTACTTCCTTGATCCTGTCTGCGTGAGGGGAGGGAGAAAAAAAGGGGACAAAAGAATGCAGGCTCACCTCCGTTTGCCAGTCCAAGCCTTCCCAAGCCCCGTCGTCATTCTGATTCCTTCTCTTAAAGGGGCGGGAGGCAAAAAACAACAACAAACAGAAGCGAGGAGAGCCGGGCACTCACTCCGGATCTGGGATTTTTCACCCTCCAAGAGCAGGTACCTGAAAAGTGTGCTGGGATGCGCTTAGGTGGGCGTGGTCGCACTTAATTATCTGTAAACTCCGGAGCTGGTGGGGAAACAATTTTAAGCTCCGGAGCTGGGAGCCATTTGCAGCAGAGTTTAGGGGTTGTGTACAAATACCCTCTGAGCAAGAAGCCAGAGACTAAGACATGTGATAATGTGGGGACCATGACCTTCTTATCCACTGGGAGGGGGGGGGTAAAATAGCAAAATACGGGCCATATGACAGAGTAATAATACTCCATAGTAGAGCAAAAGGCCAGGGTATGACTTCTCCTGCAGACATGACACGCAGGTTGTCAGCTCTGCTTG
>JAHTLZ010003311.1:562553-573200 GCA_023846285.1 Phrynocephalus versicolor
AACGGGAAACCTGTTGAACAAGTGAGATCCTTCAGATACTTGGGTCTCCTGTTCCACCATCAACTCTCCTGGTCTTATCATCGGAGGGCTGCTATATCAGCTATAAATAACCATCTATCTGCTATCTCCGTTCCAAGCTGTTTATCAGGGTTTCTAATGGAAATGGGTACGGAAATGTCATTCCTGCCTATGATAAGCATCTGGCTACATCCCTCTCATTCAGCCACGTGTGTGTTGTGAATGGAGCTGAACTATCCCACTTGGGGTGCTAGCATTCCAGGCTACAGTGTTCCGTACCAGCAGGTTTGGAGGGGAATAAAAGGTTAATGGAAAAGTAAAATGCATTGGGGTTTGGGGTCTGAAATATTGGTCAGATGTCTGCCTATTAGAGATGGGCACGAAATGAACAATTTTTTGTTTCCGTTTTTGTTTTTTCATTTCGTTATGCAACAAAATGACAAACGAATTTTGTCTCTAAAATAAAACGAAACGAACAGAAACACCGGAAATTTTGCCGTGCGTTTCGTTTTCATTACGGCAATACAAGTGATCTGCTTTAAATGCTAAAAAAAATCACAACAAATTGAAATAAATGGTAACTTGGTAACATGGTAACGAAACGAACGAAAACGAAAATGTTTTTTTGCAAAAATTCACAAAAAACGGAAACAAACTGAAACAGACCCCTAAAAGACAAACGACAAACGAAACACCATTTTTTTTATTCGTGCCCATCTCTACTGCCTATCACCTCCTGCTGCTTTTGGCATCACGTTGTATTATTTGTTTATTTTTTTATTATTATTATTAAGAAGACCCCCATCCTTTCCATTCTCAGTATTCTACCCCATTCCCATCTCATTCAGTTCCATTCTGGTTTTTACCAAGCCTCATACTCTTGCGGGTCTGATGACAAAACATTGCAATGGGAGCCCAGCTCATGGGGATTATCCAGAACGAAACTCAAAAAAACGGCGCGGTCCATCTTTGCCAATTAAATCTGTGCAGACCCCTAATTCTCTTTGTCCAAACGAGCATATGGAGATGCCCCAGGCGCTGCTCTCATGCTTGTTGATCAGCCCCGAATACAAACAGGAGGCCTTTTATTTATACAAACTGTCAAGAGATAAAAACCATAGATTGTGCTGGACCCGATAAGATTTGGCGCTCGAGGGCTCCGAGCCTGGAATAACAGACGCTGCCATTCCTTTCTTGTGTAAAACATCAATGCTTCCCAAAGCAAAAATGGAACGGATGAGTCCGGGCTGGACAATGGAGGGAAAATAGACTCTGGCTGCCAAAATAAAACTGGAACGGCTTCAAATGTCCTCCTGGCAGTAAACATACCTGGCATGTCAAAAGGATACAGGACTGCAACAGATCTTTCAGACAGTTGAAGAGGTCTTGATTTCGTCCTCTGAATTGGCTCTGCTTGTTTTTAAGTTGTGATTCCCCCAAGGCAGGTATTTTAAGATTCCCTGTAATGGACCTCATGTCTTTCATCATGCAAGGAGCTTCATCTGGCATCTCCTGCCCTCCATCCTTTCCAGTTCATTTCTCTCTTTTCCAGCATCCTCTGCAGGATACATCTGCAGAGGCCACACAGGCGGAGCCCAGCCCGTCTCGGTGCAAGCATGGATGGACGTGTGCTGAAGTTCTCTCCCCTCTTACCAGGCATGTTGTGAGACAGGATGCTGGTTGCCGCTCAAAAGCAACCGAGAGCCAACGGGATTATATTGTAATTATGGCAAGGTTCTTAGTCTTTCTTTTTCTTTTTTGCATGATGTTTTAAACATGGAAGGCATGTTTATGCTTTCAAGAAGCCATGCAAAAGAAAAGGTCACGGTGAAAGCATGCTTCAAATCGTGTCAGGGTGGTTGTGCTGAAATATTTTCTCAGAGGGCGCATTAGGGGAGATGCAGATCAATATGAACCAGTTAAGAGGGATCTTGGCTAATTGGCTGAATGGAAACCCAGTGCGACAGGTGTCAGAAATTGTCTGGGCTAGACAATGGCAGCTTTGCTGCTAGGAGCGGTGGGCCGCCTTAATCCATAGTCATTTAATTTTATTCCAGCCCACCCCCATCATGGAAGCCCGCAGGAGAATCGAACACCCAAATGTCCAGCTATGCAGTCAAAGACCTAAACCACCAGACTATCCAGCAGTCAACTGGCTGTTCAGAAAACAAGGGTTTCCACTAGGGATGGGCACGAAACGGAAAAATATTGTTTCATTTTGCTTCATTTCGTGCTCACCCCTGTTTTGTTTCATTTTGTTTCTTACAAAATTTGTAAAAATTGTATGAAACGAAACAAAACAAAACAAAATGGCTCCCCTGGGTCCTAGAGGCACCAGATTTGGTGCCTGGGACTCCAGGAGCCATTTTTAAAGGGCTCCCGCTGAGCTGTCAATCGCTGGAGCCCTTTAAACCTGGTCTATGAGGTTCCAGTTTTTGTGCCTGGTACTGTATGTGCCATTTTTAAAGGGCTCCAGCCATTGACAGCTCGGCAGGAGCCCCAAAACGATGGAATGAAATGGTCCGTTTCAACAGAAAAACAACCGTTTTGTTTCATCTATAATGAAATGCTGCTTCCTCGTTTCATTTCGTTTCATTTCGTTTCGTTGTGTAGCGAAACGACAAAACAGCATTTCATTTTTCATTTCCTGCCCACCCGTCGTTTCCAACACTGAAGCTTGTGATTGTCATAGATTATAAATCCCACTTTGTGCCCCAGAAGAAGCTGCTTGTACAACATTGAGCAAGCTTCATCATCCCCGAACACCCCCGGGAAAGGGAAGGGTAGCCACTTTAGGTCTTGGGAACCTGGAAAGCCTCATCCTATATCAGAAATGACTTGACATTGTGTAATTAATTAAACATTAATTAGTTTAAAATATAAAGTTTAGTTTATAATATAAAGGGATGTATGGACTGTTCTCCTTTTGCAAAGGGGAGTGTGAGACCAGCCAACAACACAAACTAAGTAGTGGATTAATGTGCTAATGATGTTAATTGAGCAACTTAAATGTGTTTTTTCATGTTTTACATTTCAATTTTCCAGTTTCTAATATTCAACTCTAACCAATTAATTTTTAAACCAAATATCCCAAGTTCTGCGAGAGCTGCTCTCTCCTCTAGCTCAGCCCTTAATTAAACTCGGATTTGAGAGAGATACAAAGCGAGACAACGCCGCAAAAACAATGAAATTATAGTATAGAGCCTCGTGGCACAGTGGTTAAATGCCTGTACTGCAGGTGAAACTGTGCTCACGACCGGGGGTTCAATCCCAGGTAGCAGGCTCAAGGTTCACTCAGCCTTCCATCCTTCCGAGGTCGGTAAAATGAGTACCCAGCTTGCTGGGGGGGCAATGTGTAGCCTGCACTCTGTAATTAAAATTGTAAACTGCCCAGAGACTACTTGTAGTAGTATGGGGCGGTATATAAGCAGAACACTTTGCTTTTTTTGCTTTATGTTGGAGCAACCCTTGCGTCTCGATGGAATACCTCCGCCGATCTAGAAATCTTGGCCTTTCCACAACAACCACGCCGTGAGACACAAACAGTGAGAGAAACAAATGCCAACATTTAGGGCACTAAAAGCCTCCACCTTGCAGCGGTTGGGGGTGGGGGGGTGGGGACAGACTTAAAACCACTCTTTGAATAGCCTTGCTCGAAAGTTAATATCAGCAGGCCTTGATGTCTGAAGACGATGCAAGCACACATTCTATCTGGTTTCCCAGTCTGAGTGCCCTGCTGATGAGATGGCCACCAGCCTTATAAATCCACTGGCCCACACGCTAGCTTTCCTTTGTGGCTGTGGCCTATCAGATAAGGTGGCCGTGTGGTTTCCCCTGTTTGCATCCTGCTGAGAGCAAAGGGCCAGTCCAGGTTACGGAGTCCACAGCTTCCCACAGAGCCTGCCCGTAAACAGCTCAGCTCTCCTGGGTGGACTTCAATGTCCTGACAGAAAGGACAAAGCCACCACCACCACTGTGCCAATCCTGCTGATTGGAACCAGCTGCCTACTTGCCTGGCTCTCTCTCTCTCTCTGTTGTTGTTGTTGTTCCTTCCTTAAAGTGTGAAGGCCAAGCAAAGAGATTGGCAGTGGAGGTGTCTTGAGGGTGCAGTGGAATATGCTGCCCCAAAGGGTGGTGGAATCTCCTTCATTGGAGGTTTTTAAGCAGAGGCTGGATGGCCATCTGTCGGAAATATTGTGATGGGGGTTCCTGCATGGCAGGAGGTTGGACTGGATGGCCCTTGAGGTCTCTTCCAACTCTAGGATTCTATGTTTTCTATGTTTTCAGACAATGAAAAGATGGGGACCAAGAAGCTCAGCCATTTGTGGCAGTTTGTGCCTGGGCTTTGTAGTTACTGGCAGTGATGCCCGCAGCAAATAGTTGTGTTGTGGATCAAGGAAGACACTGTGCCTTGGCAAGAGCTGGCAGCATTCGATGTGTCCAGGGGGAGGATTTCATATCATAGAATGGGAGATGTCTACCGTTGCCAGAGAACCCAAAGGTCACCGAGTCCGACCTTGTGCCAAAGCAGGGAAGCTACAGATGGCCATCCGATACTGGTTTGGAAACACCAACGACGGAGAGTCCACCATCTTCTAGGTTGGTGGTTCCCAGCCTGGGATCCCCAGATGCTCTTGGACTACAACTCCCAGAAATCCTGACCAGTACAACTCGTGGTCCTCAATGTATGGAGACTCAAGAGGTGGGAAAGGCACTGAGCAGAGAGGCAGGGCTCCCTTTGAGTTCAGAAGGCATGGGAAGGAATGATTGGTCAGTGCTGGATAGATTGACAGTCACCCTGGCCCACAAAGGTCCCTCCCAGTCAAACCTGCTAAAAGCAGCCTGCAAGGTTGTTAAAGCTTCCACAGGCTGCCGGTGGAATGTTCCCCTTCAGCACCCGTCTGCCATGCACAGAGCTAGGAGCACTTCTTCAGTGCCATCAGAACAGCTAAACCAAGGGCAGCAAAGGGCACCCTGATGCCACATGGAGCCGCTGTGGCATGATTCTGCAGGCCTCACAGGTGCCAAGAGAGGAAAGTCAAGCTAGCCAAAGGTGAAGAAACAAAAGAAGAAGAAAAAGTTTTGAGAAAAGAACTGCTGAGTCCCAAAAAGCGACTTATTTCTTGGTCGTGCTGAGCAGGGAGTTCTGGGACATGTAGTCCAACCAAGCAGTTGTGCTAAGGCTAATCACCAGGTTTTAGAGCCCATTCTGTGCCAGCTTGCATCAGACCCTGAAAAAAAAAACAGGGTCTCTGAAGACATTTTCCTTCATGTCAGGCTGATTCTCTAAGAAAGCAAACTGCATAAAATAAACCTTAATTCCATTCGTCTAAATCTGAGCCGTTTTCACTTCAAGCCTCAAGCATTCTCCTCGCTGTGCATGAAGCCATGTTGGCAAAGGTTCTAGTCCACAAGCCATCATACACGAGCCGAATGAAAGGAAAATTACTCTCCCTTGGCATGGACCATGTTACCCCCCTCGAACTTCTGAGAGAAAAAAATCGTAGAGGATTTGCTTATTTCGAAAATATCTCCGTAGCATCCAATATCTCCGACGTAATTATAGGGTGGGAGCCGTAAGAACACAGCGTGGCCTCGCTTTCTGCTTGGCCCTGCATTTTTCTCTCCCGCTCTTTTATATAATTGTAATTTTTCTGCTCTGTTTTGGAAACTTTTCCTCACGAGTAACTTTATCCTTGTGGTTTCCGTCCTTCAGGGGCTGGGTTTGCAAGCTTGTGGGCAGCACCAAGAGAGAGAGTGACCACCAAAAATGGCAGAGACCTTGGCATCCTTTTTTCGCAAGCTGCGTCTTTGTGCCTGGGCGTCCTTCAGCTGTGTTCTGGGGTGGTCAACCAGCTGTCCCGAACCCTTTGATTTCATCCGATTTGGGAAAGGCCTGGTTCATGTTCAGGAGACACCAGGAGATGCCAAAGGCCTCCGGGGAAGGCAGAGAACAAATCCACCCAGGAGCTGTGGAAGACCGCAGCTTGTCAGGGAGGGACAATAGAATTTTTTTTTATCCAGCGTGTTGTTAGTCTGTGGAACTCCCTGCCACAGGATGTGGTGATGGCATCTGGCCGGGATGCCTTCAAAGGGGGATTGGACAGATTCTTGGAGGAAAAGTCCATCCCAGGTGACAAACCATGATGGAGATGTGTCATCCCCAGGCTTAAAACCGGGGTACTTCAAGGGCCAGATGCAGGGGAGTGGTATCAGGAGACAGAGATCTTGTCTCGCGCGCTCCCAGAGGCATTTGGTGGGGCCACTGTTCTGATTTATGCTGGCCCTACCAGGTTTTCCAGGTAGAAAATACTCAGAGGTGGTTCATCATTTCCTTCTTCTGGAGGTGCCCTGGAACTATGTAGCTTGTCCAAAGTTACACAGGGTGGCTCTACTCACAGGAAACATAGTGTGGGGATCAAACTCCCAACCTCTGGCGCCACAGCCAGAGGCTTAACACACTGAGCTATGCCGCCAACTGGTGTGTTGCTGTTGTTTAAAACTGCTAGACATGGTCTTTGACTGGAATTATGTAACAGGTACAAGTTTTAACCAAAGCTCCAAGTATCAGTTAAATATCAGTGTAATACACATGCTGTTCCTATTATTGCTAAAAAAAATTCAGCTCTGATGGTGTTATTTCAGAGATCTGCTGCTGATTATAATATTTATTCCCATTCCAGACTATTATTCTCAGCGTCCCAATGACTATGGGGACCACTGAAATGTGTTTCCTCCACATGCAAGTAATTTCTGTTGTCAGGTCTCTATATTATGTTAAATTTTGTTAAATTCTTTATTGCCAACTTTATTGGCATTCCATGGACTTGCAATATCAATTATCCAAATATTTCTTCATTTTATTCCTGTTAAATCTGGTGTATTGTGTTCAAGATGTCTGTCCATGCATCATAATAATCCGATCTCGCCTGATTTCGGAAGCTAAGCAAGGTTGGCCCTGGTTAGTACTTGGATGGGAGACCACCAGGGAATACCAGGTGCTGTAGGCGCCTGGAGTAGGAACTGGTAAAACCACTCCAGTATTCCTGCCAAGAAAACTCCATGGACATGGAGTCACAAAGAGTCAGTCACGACGGTGACGACACACTTGGCCAATGATGATGATGATGATGATGATGATGATGATGATGATGATGGTGATGATGATGGTGATGGTGATGGTGATTTTATAAAATGCACGCATGGTGAACCAGGATTGAGATTGAGTTTCTGAAAGCATGTTTGTGATCTGTAGCTATGACTCAGTGGTGCCATCAGAAAAGGGGCCCCACGAAGGAGGGGCAGGGTCTGATCTCCATCAACCCGGAGTGCAGAACAGGCAACAATCAGCTCAAGTAATAGGAAGCCAGATTCCAGCTGAATATCAGGAAAACAAATTCCTCACTGTTAGAGTAGTATGACAATGGAGCCAATTACCTTGAGTGGTGGTGAGCGCTCCAACACCGGAAGCCTTCAAGAAGAAGCTGGACCACCATCTGCCAGCTATACGTACTTTGATCTAGTTTCTGGCCTTGAGCGTGTGTGTGTGTGTGGACTTGATGGCCTTGAAGGCCCCTCCCAACCTCATGATTCTATGAAAAAAATAGTTGCCTCCTTCCACCTCCACGTGGCCTGTTCCTTCTTGCCAACAGGACCATGAGGTAGTTACCAGAAGCTTCCATGTCAAGCAGGAGAAAATGTCATCTATGATCATGGTTACTGAGTTGACTGTCAAAGAACATCAGGACCAAATGTTTTCCTGGACAGGCAAAAAACTCTGCGGTCTGGATAGAGTGATCAAAGGAGGTTAGGATGCCTGATCCAGGGGATTAGTTCGCAACAAGAAAAGGACCACGAACCATATTCTTCTCCGCTCAAAGGCCCATGTTATTTACATTTCCACTTAAGTCGGCTGTTTCTTCTAAGACCCCCAAGAATTATAAACACAGATGGCTCCTTAAGAAGGCGAAAAGGATCCCCGACTGGATGTCAGGGCAAACGAAGGCCTTGGGTTCCCTTACGAGGTCATTGGCCCCTTGCGAATCACAGCTCCTCGTGCTGGAATATTGGCCCAGTTTATCTCTGATTTTTCATCCTGACAAACCGAAAAGGATTGGAATCCTGAAGCCCGGAGGAATTATTCCTGGCGGGCGAAAAGTTATATAACATTGAGATGATTGGTGGGACAGGATGATGAGGCTTTACGGACCTGACTTGGCTTTTTCTTTGCAGGGGAGAGCACCCCGAACATCGTACTTCTGGATCGGTGCTGGTTGCGCACAATTAAACATGCAGCGAGACAAGAGAAATGAAACTGGCTGGCAGAACATTGCCCACACTTTGAAGCGGTGACATTTAATTTCTTCGAGAGCAATTTCCTTCGTAAACCAGGGGTATCTTTGTAGAAATGCAGGCCAGCCAGCTCGCTGCATCTAGGAGGAAAAGTCTTACAATGCACTTCCTCGACTATCTTTACCAGGCTGAGTTATTCTTGTAGGTTAAGTTGGGTAGAAAATAGAGCTGCACCTGGGCCCTTGACTTTTTGATGATTTGCAATGGATTGTTTGAAGGCTGTAGCAAATTATAGGGCAGAGTGAAGCAAAAATGGAGCGGAGAAGCCAAGAGTTAATTTGTGTGTGCAGGGCCAAGGAGTTTCACGCAGTCCCCCACCACCACCACTACCAAATCTTTTTGTGGCTTGGATCAAACGGCCCACGAGAAAGGACTGTGGGAGTGGTGGCCCCAAACATCTGGAGTGCTGAAGGTTTGTGCCACCATTGCTGTCGGTATTACCTTTATAGGCCACTGGCCAACAAATTTTTAAAAAACCATTGCAAGCTTTCATGGATGATTAGTTTATGGTATGCGAAATGAGATGGTCTGGAAGGATGCTCCGTGCTATCACTTTATATATTATTTCCACATAATGAAAATTTCACGTTATTTCCATCCATATAATAGGGGTGAAAACTTGACAGTTATGGCCGCTACCGCACTTCAAACAGCAACCACTTTTTGTTTTGAATTGCCTTCTGCCCTCCCCCGGTCACGTGGTCTCTGAAGCGATTCAGCATTCTGCACTTGGCGTTTTCTCATGAACCGGTTTCCCCGTCCACACTTTGCTAAACTGCTTTTTGTTCTGATTTTTTCCGTCATTTCCCCATCATCTGGTTCAGTTTCGGATTTTTTTCTTTAGGGTAACGTCATGCCGTTGTTCTTCCATTCTAAGTAATATAGCTAATTTTCTGCTTTTCCAACAGCAGGATAAGGCATACAGAGGGGGGAACCCGGAAAAAACAGTGCATGGTGTCTGCAGTTTCAGCCAAATCGCTTCAAAAAGTGGTCTAGAAATCAGTTTTAAACCCCCCCTGGTGGCCGTTGCAGAAAAAAACCGACACAGCGGCCGAAAAGGGGCGTGGCCAACGGGGCTCCGCAGAAAAAGCGATTGGAAATGCGGTAGGTGATTTTTAAGGTGATTTGACTTTAAGCAAAAGGCGATTCAAAACCTAAGTGCGGTAGGTAGAGATGGGCACGAAACGAACAATTTTTCGTTTCCGTTTTCATTTTTTCGTTTCGTTACGCAACGAAACGACAAACGAATTTTGTCTCTAAAATGAAACTAAAGGAACAGAAACACCAGAAATTTTGTCGTCCGTTTCATTTTCGTTACGGCAATACATTGAACTGCTTTAAATGCTAAAAAAAATCACAAAAACATTGAAATAAATGGTAATGAAACGGTAACGAAACAAACGAAAACAAAAACGATTTTTTGCAAAAATTCACGAAAAATGGAAACGAACCAAAACGGACCCCCTAAACGACAAACGACAAACAAAACGCCATTTTTTTTATTCGTGCCCATCTCTAGCAGTAGGTTAAGCAAGCTAGCAGGAAAACAATACTGACTTGTTTGACCTGGGGTGCAGGAGGTGACCTCTGCAGATGACTAGAAAAGCAGATAAGGAGATCTTAGAGCAAATCAAGACGGAAATCTCTCTGGAGGTCAAAATATTGATGCTGAGCCTGTCCTCCATTGGGACCATTGTGAGAAGGCAAGATTCCCTGGAAAAGCCCACCTCCCTAGGAAAGGCGGAAGGCTGCAGAAAAAAAGGAAGACCAAAAGTGACCAGAGGTCAAAGCTGATTATTAAGATGGCGGACTCGCACTAGCTGCATTCAGACCGATGAAGCTGTTTGGATGAGCAGCGAAACGTTTGTGTCTCTCAAGAAAAAGAAGTCCAGTAGCCATGACTCAACTTCCAGATAAACTATGACTGAGAATCTTCACAGACATACTTCCATTCCATGATATGAAATCCTCCCCCTGGACACATCAAGTGCTGCCAGCCCTTGCCAAGGCACAGCGTTTTCCTTGACCAACAACGCATCTATTTGCTGCGGGCATCGCTGCCAGGAACTACAAAGCCGAGGTACAAACCACCACAAATGGCTGAGCTTCTTGGTCCCCAGGAGTAATCCTCTTCTCATTGCCTGCACCCTCAATACACCTCCACTGCTTGGCCCTTCACACTTTAAGGAAGGAGGAACAACAACAACAACAACAACAACAACAACAACAACAACAACAACAACAACAACAACAACAACAACAACAACAACAACAACA
>JAHTLZ010003311.1:600537-620317 GCA_023846285.1 Phrynocephalus versicolor
TGTGTGTGTGTGTGTGTGTGTGTGTGTGTGTGTGTGTGTGTGTGTGTATGAGAGAGAGAGAGAGAGAGAGAGAGAGAGAGATTAGATTTCTGTTCCACCCATCTAGCTGCAAGGTGACTCTGGGCGGTTTACAACTATTCCCGGACATTTCATTCGTCTTACGAAATTTTTTTTTCTGTCTTAAGGGGCATTTGTCTTACGAGGTATTGCTGTAATTGTCAAGTGTCTTTCAGGAAAGGAGAGAGAGTTGGGAAGGAAAAGGCGAAAGTTCAAGATGTCAGAGGGGGGGAGCTAGAGAAGGATGCTCGAATGCTCCCCACCTTCCAGGTGTCCTGGCTTACTCAGATCATCTCCCCAAAGAGTCAGAGAACACAAACAGGCAGCAACGTAGCATGGAAGCTTATTTTTATTGAGAGGGGATGAGGATGGTGATCGTGTAGCACACTATTGAAATGATGAGAATGCCAACAGATCTCTTTGGGAACAGAGAGATACGATAAGATAGCTCCGTAGTTGAGGTCTCTGGCTACGGAGACAGAGGTTGTGGGGTTCAATTCCCCAGTGGGTCTCCTTGACAGAAGCTGGACTTGAGGCTCCACAGTACAGATGGGCACGAATTAAAAAAATGGCATTTCGTTTGTCGTTTGTCGTTTGTCGGGTCCGTTTCAGTTCGTTTCTGTTTTTCGTGAATTTTTGCAAAAAAATAGTTTTCGTTTTCATTCATTTCATTACCATTTCGTTACCATTTATTTCATTTTTTTGTGATTTTTTAAGGATTTTAAGCAATTCACTCATATTGCAGTAACGGAAACGAAACGCACGACAAAATTTCCGGTGTTTCTGTTCGTTTCGTTTCATTTTAGAGACAAAATTCGTTTGTCATTTCGTTATGTAACAAAACAAAAAAACGGAAACGGAAACGAAAAATTGTTCGTGTCGTGCCCATCTCTACTCCACAGGGACCCTCCCACCCAACCCTGCAGCCCTAGGATCATTATTAGATCAAGCTGCAGGGTAGCTCAGTGGTTTCGCCATCTGGCGGCAGAAACAGAGGTTGGGAGTTCGATTCCCGCGTGGGGCTCCTTGACGGAAGATGCACTAAATGATCCAGATAAGGCCCCTTCTTGCTTGCTCTACAGCTCCAAGATGATGATAGAGGATGCTGGGAAAGGGTTGTGGTTCTACTGGCTGCAACCCTGGAGTAAAATCCATGAGAGGAGACCCATGGAATCAGTGAGTCACTTCCTCTGTGAGTTGGTTTAATGGGCCTACTCTAAAGGGCATTTGTACACGACCCCTAAACTCCACCGCAAATGGCTCCCAGCTCCGGAGCTTAAAATTGTTTCCCCACCAGCTCCAGAGTTTACAGAAAATTAAGTGCGGCCACGCCCACCTAAGCGCGGCCCAGTGCACTTTTCAGGTACCTGCTCTCCGGAGGTGAAAATTCCTGATGCGGATATAACGTAGTGACTGCCGGGCTCTCCTTGCTTCTGTTTGTTCTTTTTTTGCTCCCCGCCCCTTTAAGAGATCTGAATGCAGTGCCGGGATGGCAGAACGGAGACGAGCGGCATTCTTTTCTTCCTTTTTTTCTCCCTCCCCTCACGCAGCCAGCAGCCAGGAGTGCGGAGGGGGTGGGAACGCAGGAACAGCGACAAACCCCTAAGATCTCTGGTCCGAATTTAAGTGGCCAGCGGATCTTAGGGGTCGTGTGAAAAGGCTCCAGATTCCTGCACTAAAGGTACATCATGTCAGCTAAGAAATCAAATTATTTTACTATAATTTGAATGTTGTGGTTCATATTATTGTTTGATTTGTTTGTTTGAGTGGTGTTTGTTGTTATATATAATATAACATGCAATATGTTGTCATAATGGACTTCTCTTTTCTTCTTGCCTGCTCTTTGTAGCTCTAATGTTGCCTTTTAATGTTCTTCTAAGATGCCTCTTCTAATTCTCTGTTCTTAATTTGGATAGGTCTTAAATGTTCTGGACTGTAGATTGTCCCTCCTGATTGTAAAGGCACCTTGGGTCCTTTTCCAAGGAGAAAGGTGGGGGTAAAAATATCCCAAAATAAAATAAATAAATAAATATAAGTTGTGACACACACACACACACACACACCCAGTGGCCTTGCTGTCATATTGGCGGCATATGAAAGGAAGGAAGGGAGGAAGGGAGGGGAGAGAGAGAGAGAGAGAGAGAAAGAAAGAAAAATGTGCTCTTTGCCTCCCCCCCCCAAAAAAAAACAGCTGAAAGAAAACTGAGCCAGCTGAGGAATGGACAACTTAGTGGAAGGGGCAACAGAGGTGAGGGCCTGGCCGCTGGATAGCTTAGTATCTCAGAGGTTGGGAGATCTTCCTTCCTTCCTTCCTTCCTTCCTTCCTTCCCCCTCAGTTCCTCCTTCCCAGGGGCTGGACTCGGATGCGATCCCTACGGTCCCTTCTAGATCTGCAGTTCTAAGATGATGGTGACAATTATCCTTAGTGAGCTGCTGGATAGCTCAATAGGTTTGTCTCCGGCTGCAGAGCCAGAGGTGGGGAGTTCGATTCCTCCCACTGGGCTTTCTTGGCAGCGGTTGGTCTCCGTGTTCCAGAGGGTCCTTCGCAGCTCTGCAGTTCTAAAATTATAAATGCAATGTCTCTTGGGAATATTGTGCAAACGTTCCCCTCTTTAGATTTCCTTCTCCTGCGCATCAAACCTGTCGACTTGACACACGAAAGAGAGGTTCCTCCACGTTGCAGACCGGGTGTGCCGTCTTGAAGATGCTAGCACAGGTGGTGCTTGAGCACTTCCGGGCTTAATTGCAACGTCTTCGTTGTGCATGGAAAGTGGCCGGCGGATCTGTTTAATCTCTACATGTTGGTGCAATTAGTCTTTGTGGCAGTGGCATGGCGTGGTTTTTTTTTGCATGTTTTTGTTTTTGCTTTGCTTTTTGCTTTTCCCTTCTTCCCTTCCCCATGTGACCGGTTTCTAATTATAGCCCATGTGTTATTATGGTCTGAGCGTGCCTGGAAAGCACATCACAAAACAAGCATTTTGCACACACATCTTTTAAGAAAAAAAGGACAATGCCTCTCCCTTTCAGCGCACACTCGTTGACAAATGTAAAGCGTTCTGTGGTGGATTCTTTCCTGCGTGCTCAGTAGTGCTGTGATGGCTGGACCACATTGGCTAGTCCACGTTGTGTTGCACAGTTTTATTTATTTGTTTATTTATTACTTATTATTTAAGCTTATATACCGCCCATCTTCCGGATGGAACTCCGGGCGGTTTACAACAAAAGGAAACAAACAATAAACGGAGATTAAAAACAAGTTACCATAATCGATAGACAGTACACATGAAAATCAATAAGAAGAGGCAGATGGCGGGGAAAAAGGGAGGGAAAAAAATTAACTGTCACCAAACGCCTCATGAAAAAACAGGGTCTTTAAGGCTCCCCACAGAGAGTGCACCTGCGACATTCGAGTTGGTCGGGCTGAAGTTGGCCGCTGGGGGATTCACTCTGCCAGGTTTTCGGGTCCCAGGCCATGGAGGGTTTTATAACTTAAAACTAGGACCCTGAATTTTATTCGGGACACAAAGGGTAACTAATGCAGGCGAGCCAGAACTGGGGTGATGTGGTCATATCGACGCACACCCAACACCAGTCTGGCATTTTGTACCTGCTGTAATCGCCGAATAAGAGTCGAGGGCAACCCCATTGCAGTAATCTATTCGTGAGATCACCAGCGCTTGCACAACAGCTCTCAAGGAGTCCCCATCAAGATATGGACGAATCTGGGCAATCTGACGAAGATGGAAAAAAGCAGCCCTGGACACGGCATCCACTTGGGCCTCTATAGAAAGTGCCGGGTCCAGGACCACGCCCAGATTCCGGACCCTATCCGCCAGCTGGAGGGAAACTCCCTCCAAGCTAGGGAGGAGACCTCCATATCCGGAAGGGGAGGTCCCGAAGAACATAACCTCAGTCTTCTTGGGGTTGAGTTTGAGTCTGTTGGTCCTGGTCCATTCCAAGACTGCATCCAGGCACCGGTCGAGGGACTGAACAGCCTCAACTGCAGAGGTGGAGTTTTCAATTTTTGGGTTCAGCTTCTCCGCCTGTGCAGCAGAAAAGGAGGGATTAACAGAGCAGAATAGCTCCCAAGAGTAGTCCACCACTTTTTCTCATTCAGGTGGCACTCGCAATCTCAGGGCGCTTTTACATGACCTCTAAAATCCACTGGCAACTTAAATTCGGACCAGAGATTGTGGGGGTTTGTTCTGCTTCCTGTGTTCCCACCCTTCCGTACTCCATTGCTCCTGTCTGCAGTGAGGGGAGGGAGAAAAAAAGGGAGAAAAGAATGTAGTCTCACGTCCACTCACCTCCGTCTGCCATCGGAGCAGCCCAGTAGGGATTCCAGGCTGTTAAAGGGATGGTGGGGACAACAAAAACAAACAGAAGGTGAGGAGAGCTGGCATCCACAGCTTTATAATCTGCATCGGAATTTTTTTTTACCTTTGGAGACCAGGTACTTGTAAACTCCGGAGCTGGTGGGGAAACAATTTTAAGCTCCGGATCTGGGATCCATTTGCCGCTGATTTTAGGGGTCCTGTGAAAAGTCCCTGTGTTGATTTCTTGCCTTCTAAATTTCACATCAGATCCCCTGAGGTCCTATCCGGGCCACATCACTCTTTCAACGTGCTTCCCTTCAGTTTTATAACCTCCTGTTTGAAAGAAAGGTTTGTGGTGCAGACATTGTTGAAAATCTGGACAGGGGAAAGTTTTGAAATATGTTGGGCTGTCAGGCAAAACCGAAGGAACAGCAGAAGAGGTATCTGGTTTTGCTCAGAGGGTTCCAGCAGAGCCGCTGGCCGTTGAATCACAGTCAGTGCATTTTCAGTCTTAATTTTAAGGACGCTGGTTGTCTCAGCACATATCTTCTTCTTCTAGTGCCATGTCGTCCTTGTAGAACGTTGGCGATCAGTAGCCAGAACTGGTTTCTAGCTAAAGCTATTCTAAACAGAGCAACTGTGCGCACTGCAGACCATTGGCTTAAGTTCTTAAGCCAGAATGTTCTTCTATGCCCCTGGGCCACACTGCCCATCTAGTTTTCCTTGAAGGATAACCTGCAGCAGATAGTATTTCTTATTGCACATTGTGTGTCCAAAATATTGCAGTGATCTTCTCTTTACAGCGTTGAGGATTTCTAACTTTTTAATTCATGCACTGTAATACAGCCACATTAGTGACTCTGGCTGTCCAAGGTATCTTCAGAATTTGTGTGTACCTCCACATTTCGAATGCTTCCAGCCTCCTGCATAATGTGTCTGTAAGGGTCCAAGTTACATCACCACAGAGAAGTATGCTGAATGCGTTGGATGGAAGTATTTGAGACCAAAATCTGATAGATACCATAGGTCTTGGTTTGTCAAGAATTTCCTCATTTTCTGGAAGGAATTTCTAGCTTGTTCAATTCGACAACGAATTTCACATGAAGGTCCCCAGTTATGACAAAGCTTCCCAAGTATTTATCAAGTACTCTCTGGATGGTTTACAATTTAATTATGCAGGCTACACATTGCTCTCCCCCCCCCCCGCAGCAAGCGGGATACTCATTTTACCAACCTCAGAAGGATGGAAGGCTGAGTGAACCTTGAGCCGGCTACCTGGGACTGAACCCCAGGTCGTGAGCACAGTTTTAGCTGCAGTACAGGCACTTAGCCACTGCGCCACGAGGCTCCTCCATCTCCTATAATAAGATGATACTTTCTCAGTTATATCCCTGCCAATTTTGAGAAGGTTCTGTGAACCATTTTTTTTTTACTGTTAATAACCACTAGAGATGGGCACGACTCAGGAAAATGGTTTTTCATTTTTCATTTTTCGTTTAGGGGTCCGTTTCGGCTCGTTTCCGTTTTCGTGAGCTAATTTTCAAAATTTTCCGTTTTTGCTTCGTTTCGTAACAAAAAACGAAAAATGAAAACAAAAACGAATTTTTTTTCGTTTTTCCCCATTTAGTGCCATTAAATGCTTTTGCCGTAACGAAAAACGAAAATTGGCTCAAAATTAGTCGTTTCGTTTCCGTTTTTGTTCCATTTTGGAGCCAATTTTCGTTTTTCGGTTCGTTTCGTAACGAAAACGAAAAACGAAAACGAAAATGAAAATTTCGCTAAGTCGTGCCCATCTCTAATAACCACATATACCAAATTGCAAAAAAAATAAAATAAAGAGGATCATTTCAGTAACAAGTCCCTCTCCTTCTCATAGCTTCTGCCCCTTCTTCAGCGGGCTATGCATATTTAATCAGAGGTATCAATAATTCAGACAGCTAGTACTGATTAGGGGTGGGTTGCACAATCTCGAAATGACATCCTTCCTGTTCTGTTTGTGCATTATAACAGCATGTCCTCTAAAAATAAACCAATTATGTCCACATGCTTCCTTTGCTTCCCCCATTGTTATTTGTGTGGCATGGCATTCAGGATTTAAACACAAGAACCACCGTCTGCGGTGCAAGTGCCCTCAGAGACTGCTGGGTAGACTTGCCGACAATCCATGTCTGCTAATGAACTAAGCGAGGCAATAACGGCATTTCCCAAAGTGCATTTACGGGGAAAGACATGGCTTTCCGGCTCGCTCTGCTGTATTTCTTTATTTCACCTTGCCACGCAGAACAGCTGCCCTGGTTCGGTGGGTTGGGAGCGCCTGTTGAAATCTTCTCACACCCAGGCAGTGTGCAGCTGATCGGGTGAGGTAGGGTATAGACACATAGAATCATGAGAGTTGGAAGAAACCTCAAGGGCCATCCAGTTCAGCCCTGCCATGCAGGAACCCCCATCACAGTACTTCCAAAAGGTGGCCATCCAGCCTCTGTTTAAAAACCTCCCAAGAAGGAGACTTCACCACCCTCCTTTGTGGCAGCATCTTCCACTGCCGAACAGCTATAACCGTCATGAAATTCTTCCGAATGTTCAAATTGAATTTATTTTCATAGAATCCTAGAGTTGGAGGAGACCTCAAGGGCCATCCAGTCCAACCCCCTGCCATGCAGGAACCCCCATCACAGGACTCCCGACAGGATGTCCATCCAGCCTCTGCTTAAAAACATCCAAAGAAGGAGACTCCACCACCCTCCTTTGGGGCAGCATCTTCCACTGCCGGACAGCTCTAACCATCATGAAGTTCTTCCTAATGTTCAAATGGAATCTCTTTTCATAGAATCATAGAGTTGGAAGAGACCTCAAGGGCCATCTAGTCCAACTCCCTCCCATGCAGGAACCCCCACCACAGTACCCCCAAGTCCAGATGGCCATCCAGCTTCTGCTTAAAAACCTCCTCCAAAGAAGGAGACTCCACCACCCTCCTTTGTGGCAGCATAAATCCAGTGTAGAACAGGAGAGCACTTTTCAAAGTCCTCAAAGGCTGCCCTACAGAGGACGGGCAGGAGGTGTTCTTGATCATCCCCGAGTGCAGGGCGTGTAGTAAATGGGCTCAAGTTATAGGAAGCCAGACTGAGGCTGAATATCAAGAAAAACATCTTGACTGTTAGAGCGGTACAACAACAGAACTAGTGCCCTCAAGGGGAGGTGGTGAGTGCTCCGAGGTGGGAGGCATTCAAGAGAAAGTGGTGATGGCAGCTGGTCTGGATGCCTTCAAAAGGGGATTGGACAGATTCCTGGAAGGAAAGTCCATCACAGGCTACAAGCCATGATGGAGATGTGTCATCTCCAGGTTTAAAACCAGGGTCCTTCCAGGGGCCAGATGCAGGGGGAGTGGTATCAGGAGACAGGCATCTTGTCTCATGCGCTCCCAGATGCATCTGGTGGAGCCACTGTGAGATACAGGAAGCTGGACTAGATGGGCCTTTGGCCTGATCCAGCATGGCTCTTCTTATGTTCTTATGCTCTTATGATGGCCTCATCACACGAAGAAAGGGTTGTTCAGGGGAACTCATCTTGGGATGCAAAGGCAAGGCCATGCATCTAAAAAGTGCATTCCCCCCCCCTTCCACCCACTGCCTTGAGTTTCTGTTCTTTTCCACCTTCATTTTGAGCTTGATCCTGCCTGCATGTGACTAAGCGAGCCAGCATGGACCCTCCCTTTTCTATATTAGGAAGCAAGGAGGTTGTATCAGGCCAATCTTATCTCTTATCTGCTCAGACTCATTAACCTGTGAAACCTTTGCACCCTAAGGAAGCAACCCCACAAAGGCCTTGGGAATTAAGGATGCCGGTTCCTTCCCTGGGTTTTCCATGGGTCGTGATTAGAGATGGGCACGACACGAACAATTTTTGGTTTCTGTTTTCGTTTTTTCGTTTCGTTACATAACAATGACAAACGAATTTTGTCTCTAAAATGAAACGAAACGAACAGAAACACCGGAAATTTTGTCGTGCGTTTCGTTTCCGTTACTGCAATATGAGTGACTTGCTTAAAATCCTTTAAAAAAATCACAAAAAAATTAAATGAATGGTAACAAAATGGTAACGAAACGAACGAAAATGAAAATGATTTTTTGCGAAAATTCACGAAAAATGGAAACGAACTGAAACGGACCCTCCAAACAACAAACAACAAACGAAATGCCATTTTTTTTAATTCATGCCCATCTCTAGTCGTGATTGATGAGCTCAAGCACAGAACCAGAAGTTGATACAGTATGCACAAATGCCAGGGAAACTGATTGGGCATGCGCGTGCAAGAGTGAGGTGGTCTTCATGTATCGTTTCCAAATTTATTCAGGGAAGAAATCCAAGCTCTGCTGACCCTCCAGGACCCCATGGTAGGATCGGCCGGAGACGTGGGTCCACCACGCCTTGTGGTCCGCATTCTTCTCCTTCCCGCTGGTCCACAAAAAGTTACCCTCCTGGATTTTTGAAAAACGGCGCTTTACAGTATTTTTACAGCCGTCGCCTTTCGCGGCATTGTCTTCGTCCCAGGAATTAACCTCTGTGGTTTGCTATTTTGGAAGAGGAGCTGGGATACCAGCCAACTGTTCCTTTTCACACCCCAGCCGTTTTAGAAGGTCAGGGGGGTCAGGCTTCAAAAGGATCCGTAGCATTCCTTGGTACCAAGACGGGGCTGATGCAACGGGAGGTGGTTGTCGTTAATTTTCTTTTCCCCTTTCGACAGTTTCTTCCCCCAAAAGCCACCCCGTGACGGGAGGGACATTTGTCGAAGGCCTGCAGAGCAACCTGTGCCTCAAAGGATGTTGCCAAGGACTTAACATCTCAGAACTAACTCCTGGCAATTCCATCCTTTGCCAGACAAAAAAAAAATTACAGACAAAAGAAAATATTTTTTTACCCAGCATGTCGTTAGTCTGTGGATCATTGTGGTGATGGCATCTGGCCTGGATGCCTTCAAAAGGGGATTGGACAGATTCCTGGAGGAAAAGTCCATCCCAGGTAACAAACCATGATGGAAATGAGTCATCGCCAGGGTTAAAACCGGGGTACTTCAAGGACCAGATGCAGGGGAGTGGGATCAGGAGACAGAGATCTAGTCTCGTGCGCTCCGAGACGCATCTGGTGGGGCCACTGTGAGATACAGGAAGCTGGACTAGATGGGCCTTTGGTCTGATCCAGCGTGGCTCATCTTATGTTCTTATGTTCATGCTTGCACTTTGGGTACAAGCCCTGAGAAAGAGGGTGTCGCCCTCGAAATATTCACAACTTTTTTGTTATTTTACTAGTCGCCTAAAAGGTATAACCTGGTCTAGTTTTGTAAAATGAAAAGGAAATTGCAAAGGAGGGGAAGAGCTGATGGGTAGAAACTCCCCCCCCCCCCGAATTATCCCCAGTAATGTGGCGAGGAAGGAAATTCATCCCAGAATTATTCCCAGTAATGTAGCCATGGACTACATGGCAGAAACTCTGAATTGCTGCTGTTAGGTATATATATAAAAAGGGGGGGATCCGTGTGGCCATTACAAAATACAAATGCAAGATTAGGCTCTAGCATTTCTGGTGACCTTAGCCAGCCTACCGCCTTAACCTTTATAAGCACTCAGGCCAACATTCTTCAAATAAAGATCAAAGCAGCCTAGCACGTTTTTTTAAAAAAAACCTGCCGTGAACATAATTTGAACAAAGCTCAAACCCCAAAGCATTCTGGGTGGAATAAAACAACAGCCTCGCATGAGGTGCCAATGTTTAAATTCCCTTTAGTATCCAGAAATGGCATCCAGTGGAGATAGGGGTCGACCTCGCTGCTCCAGAAATGACCCAAATGACATAAAGAGGGCCATCTGCACTCCCCTGTTGCCACCGTTGGTGGGCACCACTTGTGCCTGCTGTACTTGCATCCTAAGCTGTCTGCGAAGATTCTCAGTCATCCAGGTGAAGTTATTCAAAAGCCGCGTCATGGCAACTGGAAAAGACGTCCAGTCGCCGTGACTCATCTTTTGGACATCCTAGGGCGGTTTTGTTGAGGGACCTAAGATTCCCTGAGGTTTGGAGAAATGGCGGAGAATTCTCAGTCCTGCAGAAAGCTTCGAATCCCACAGTCCCTTAGGACACAGCCCTAGTAATTAATGTGGTCTCGGAGTGCCATGTCAGTGTTGTGTAGATAAATCGTAAGGCTGCACAATGACAGGAAATGGGCCCACCATTTCCTACTGTGGAATTCTACTCTTAGGATTATTCTCGTTCTTACTGCAAGGCATTGGGGTGGTCATCCCATATAGCCTTAAGTTATATTATCTGGGAGGCCCTCTGTTAAACACTGATTGATGTGTTTGCACACTGTCAGTCTCCGGAGCAAGACACGTAAACCAGCGGGCCCAATAAAAATGCCAGGGGTGAAGCATTGATAACGAGAAATGAAGGAGTCAGCCTTGGCAAGTTCAACAGGAGTTGATCAGCAACCACCTTTCCCTCTTAATGGCAGATCTGTGTGCCCTGAAAGACCTCTGTCCTTGTTTCTGTGAAGATTCTCAGTCATCCAGGTGAGTTTATCTGGAAATTGAGTCATGGCTTCTGTGGTAGCGTGGGGTTTAGTGATTTCAGCAAGTGATTTCAGCTCTCTGACATAGCAGGCTGGAGACAGCTTCTCTTGTAACAACTCTTTATTCAGGGAGAGAACAAGACTGAGGGACTGGGGAGAGGGAGCTACATTTATAGGAGCGAGGACTGGCTAGGAAAAGATACATTTTGGAGGGAACAATTACAAGCAATCACAAAGCTGCCTTTTGGCGGGAACCAATAGGATTGAGGATCCAAATGCCGCAACTTGAATCAACCAATAGGCCTGTTCCCTTTGGAATAGGAAGGCAGTTACTTCAACATAAGCAATTACAGATGATAGGAATACAGATCAATACACAACAGCTTCTGGACTTCTTTTTCAAAAAAGAAGTCCAATAGCCATGGCTCTGTCCTTGTTGTTCACCCAGCACCATTCAGAGCTCCTCGTCTTTGCTGCGACAATAGCAGCCACTAGTATTTGGGGAAATTGTAATCGGAAGGACACCAGAGAACCGATCCAATTCAATAGGTCCGGAGGGCTTTTGGAGGAGGCATTGTCCCTCCCTCAGAACTAGCTCCATGTTGCTGTCACTCAGAACTGAATTTGTCCGGCCTTCCGCTGGGATTGTGCCATTCCCGTGCGTCGTTGTGAGCATCCAAACCAAGAAAGAAATGGAGGGAGGGAACAAAAGAAAATAATTGTCCTGTGTGACGTTGAAGACCAGGAGTGATCAGATTTCTTGCTTGCAGGATTACATGGGGTTCCTTAGCTTTGAAATGTCACTTTTGGGGGTGCAGAATTCCACAGCCACAACCTGTAGACCCCCCAAAAGTAATATTATTTTGTCTCCGATAGCCAAGTATGCAAACATGCTCCTTGATTCAGAGTTACCTTGTGTCGGCCCTACATCTTTGAAACAGACGGTCATCTCACGAAGCACCTCACTCCACTGTTTACATTCCTCCTTGTTCCTCCAGTCACATGATAGAATGGCGCATGAATAAGCACGGACATTTCCCTATCATATGATCCCCTAGGACAGTCTCTGCCTCATTTCCAGTCATTATTTTGTCTCTCTGGTTGGTTTTTCGCTGCCAGATGCCACAATTAAGTTTGTTTATGCTCGGTTGTTCCTTCTTTCCATTGCTAAGATCCTTTTCAGCTCCGGGGCTAGAACCTCCCTGCAAAAACAACAACAACAACAACAACAACAAAACCACAGCCCAGTTGAGAATGCCCGAATATTTGCAGCTGGTAGATCTTTCGCTCATCTGTCACCATTTGAGGGCCAGGCTTTCGGTCAGCAGAAACTGGGAAAAGGGAGTCCAGTGGAATGAGTGGGACAGAAGCCCAGCAAGGCTGTTTTTCTGTACATGAGTTAAGAGGACAAGATCTTAGGATCTACCCTTGGGCATTTATGCCAACCTCGCATGCTGCCCTTAAGTCATTTTAGCTGGGAGGGACCATTCTGGCCGAGGGTGACTGTAAAACTATCCAGCGTCCACCAATTGTTCCTCCAGTGCATCTGCTGACATCTGTTGTTGAAAGCAGTCGTGTTTGTCAGCTTGCGGCTTGATCTGCAATCAAGTGCAGCTTGTAGAGATGGGCACGAAACAAACAATTTTTCGTTTCCATTTTTGTTTTTTTGTTTTGTTACATAACGAAATGACAAACGCATTTGGTCTCTAAAATGAAACGAAACGGACAGAAACACCAGAAATTTTGTCGTGCGTTTCATTTCCGTTACTGCAATATGAGTGAATTGCTTAACATCCAAAAAAATCACAAAAAATGAAATAAATGGTAACGAAATGGTAACGAAACGAACGAACACGAAAACTATTTTTTTTGCAAAAATTCATGGAAAACGGAAAGGAACCGAAACGGACCCCCCAAACAACAAACGACAAACAAAATGCCATTTTTTTAATTTGTGCCCATCTCTAGCAGCTTGATCTGTGCAGTCAGTAAAACAAAAACAAAAGGGGGGGGAGCTTACTCCCAAAAGTTCAGCAATTTTTCTTCTTCTAGCAGACTATGAAGGTATCACCCATAGTCTAGTTTTGCTTTTGTTTTAATGGCTGCACGTCTCCAAACCTCTTTTTTATTGCAATGGATCAGAGATGTGGGGACTGAACCTCAGACCTTCTGCAATATAGACCAATCCCTCCATTGTTGGCCTCCTGAGATACGGATCAAGGAGTTCACCTTTGCATGGAGGAAGGAGCCACCCAGCCTTCGACAGTTGGCCTCCAGATCTATTAATATCCTTCTCTGCAGTCAGTGTGTGCTGTGCAGAATCAATATCGGGAGAATAGAAGAAGTCAGAGAGGGCAGGTATACCTCCTTCACCCTCAGGTCGAATCAGCATTTTCTAGAGGCCTGAGAGATAAAAGATTTCATTTACAGCCAACAAAGCAAATCTCAGTCCAAACAATGAACCCGGTACCCTCTGGTTCTCTGCCAATTTTGCCTCATAAAAATAAACTCTGGTCTTAAGACAGGAGGTGGGGAAAGATGAACATAAGTTTATGACAGAATGCCAATTGCACCATGTCAGTTTCTGGATTGATTCATAGAATCATAGCGTTGGAAGAGACCTCGAGGGCCATCCAGTCCAACCGCCTGCCATGCAGGAACCCCCATCACAATATTTCTGACAGATGGCCATCCAGCCTCTGCTTAAAAACCTCCAAAGAAGGAGACTCAACCTCCCTCCGTGGCAGCATATTCCACTGCCGAATAGCTCTAACTGTCATAAAGTTCTTCCTAATGTTCAAATGGAATCTCTTTTCCTGTAGTTTGAAACCATTGCCCCGAGTCCTAGTCTCTGAAGCCATGGAAAACAAACCTGTTCCCTCTTCAATATGACATCCTTTCAAATATTTAAACATAGCTATCATATCCCCTCTCAGTCTTCTTTTAGAGAGGCTAAACATTCCCAGTTCCCTAAGCCGTTCCTCATAAGACATTTCCTCCAGACCCTCAACCATCCTGGTAGCCCTCCTCTGCACCCGCTCGAGGTTGTCAACATCCTTTTTAAATGGAGGCGCACACAATTTCCCTATGGAGCGATGATGCTGGGGAAGATTTCTCTGATTTGAAGGCCATCAGACTGGAAATATCTTTAGTCTCTCCTTATAGCAAGAACAATAAGAATAATATTTCCTGAAAATAATATTCTCTGAGCAAAAACAAAACAGGAGAAAAGCTGCATCTCAAGTAATTCTGTAGGGAAGGGAGACTCACTTGCACAACGTGATGAACTAGAGATGCTTAATGTTTGCTTTCCTTTTATGTTTCAATGAGGCCCCTGTTTGTGGATCAAAAAACAGTTATATTTCACGTTTCTGTTACCTTCCAATTTTGCCTTGTGGCTCTTAACTCAAA
Source organism: Phrynocephalus versicolor (assembly GCA_023846285.1). Taxonomy (NCBI): domain Eukaryota; kingdom Metazoa; phylum Chordata; class Lepidosauria; order Squamata; family Agamidae; genus Phrynocephalus; species Phrynocephalus versicolor. The sequence continues at coordinate 614,878 of JAHTLZ010003311.1, forward strand.
CCAGGAGCAAAATGCACACAAATGCATATTTTAGGACAAAAAATGTTTTGAAATGTGTACCAAAATACATTCATGAATGCATGTTTTGTGAGAAAATAAGCATTTAAGTTCATGTTTTAAAACCACAGCTTTAAAAAGAGCAGATTAAAATGATAGGCTAGATTCCCCAAGGCATGCATGTGAAACAGGCCAGAAATAGACTAACCTGCATTTAGGATTAGCTCAGTTTTCCACTGGGTATTTCATCCCAAATTACTGTAGCTTCCAACCTCAACTGTGTGTAGCTTTCCTAGCCTCTAGTTCACCGCTGAGGAGGGGGCCGGGTTAGATCTTGCTCTTAGCAAACATGTCATCATACAAGTAATAAAAGTCTGCTTTTCGGCTCAAGAATGAGGGCATGCTTTTTGAACAGGCATTGCACTGCCCTCGCTCGGAACTAGCTTTGTTTTGTTGTCTGAGTTGGTGTCACACAAGCAAACGGAATGAGCTGCACACTGCCCTGACTAGGTCTGGAAAAGAGGCGCCTGAGGGGGGATATGATTGAGACGTACAAAATAATGCAGGGCATGAGTAAAGTGGATAGAGGGGCGCTCTTCTCCCTCTCACAACATACCAGAACTAGGGGACATCCACTCAAATAGAGGGTTGGGAGAGTGAGAACAGACAAATGAAAATATTTTTCACCTAGTGCGTTGTTAGTCTGTGGAACTCCTTGCCACAGGAGGTGGTGATGGCATCTGGCCTGGATGCCTTCAAAAGGGGATTGGACAGATTCCTGGAGGAAAAGTCCATCACAGGTTACAAACCATGATGGAGATGTGTAATCTCCAGGCTTAAAACCAGGGTACTTCACGGGCCAGATGCAGGGGAGTGGGATCAGGAGACAGAGATCTAGTCCCATGCACTCCCAAACACATCTGGTGGGGCCACTCTGATATACAGGAAGCTGGACTAGATGGGCCTTTGGCCTGATCCAGCAGGGATCTTCTTAGGTTCTTTATTTTTATGTTCTTATGTTACTGTGAAATGAAGTGATATACACAGCAGGAAACAAATAAGGGTAACAAGATTAGGGTTGTTCTCGGCATGACATCCATTAGAGGGAACCCTTTCCAGGGGACCATGATACACAGAGGGCCCCGTATTCGAGTCCCGACAGGTTGGGGATGAAATACATGTCAATATAGGTTCTGCAAGACTCAGCAGTATTGAAGGCATGGGGTGAAGACTGTAGCCAGAGGCTTAAAGATGGCAATGAGAAACCACTCCTTCAACCGTTCACCAAGCTAGAGTTGCCATAACAACCTCAGGACTTTACATCGGAATAGACTTGTGGTCCTCCAAGCCCCGGATAGTTATTACGGCAGTGGAACCAATGACCTCAAGAGAGTGCTCCAACACGGGAGGCCTTCAAGAGAAATTCGGACAACCACCTGTGCTCCTGTACGGAGCAGGGGGTTGGACTTGATGACCTAAGAGGCCCTATCCAAATTCTCTAATCTATGGTTCTATTTTTTTTTATTAAAGAATTTTATTGATTTTAAAGGAAGAAGGGGAAAAGGGGACAGGGGATGGGAAATACAATATAAAAAGTTACATTGAACATATCAAATCAAAGATAACGATTATACATGTCAAATTCAGGTAACATATCAGATGGCTAGTAAATTTACTACTTCTTGCCATCTTCTTTTGGAGATCTCTTCATAATCTCCTTTCAAATATCCGGAGAGTCTGTCAATTTCGATACATTCTCTTATCTTTTCACAGAAGTTTCTCTCGGTTGGCGCTTCGGGTTGTTTCCGGAATCTTGCGTACAATATCCTTGCTGCAATTATTACATGATGGAGTGCATATTTTTGATCATAAGAAATATTTATATCCACTATATTCAATAAATATTCTATGATTCTATGATTGCACAAACCAGGCGCAGCTCTTCCTGTTCTCCTAATGAAGCCTTTCCATATCACCAAGTGGTGGAGCCCAAATTCGAACGTGGGGCCTTCCTCAATTGGAACGACAGATTCCCGCCTCCCCCTACGCCTCTTATGCCAAGAGCGATTATCCCCGGCGGGAGGGCTCCCATAGTTTCCTAGTGCTGGCCTCCACCTTGCACCCATCATTCTGCGGCACGAGGGAGGACCCCCACGTACAGTGGGAACACCGGCTTCTGGAACATTCCAAGCAGGGTGAGCCCGTGAGGTAGCTGCCTTTAAATCTGTCATTATTAGTCCTGACACCGCAAGGGTGGCCTGGTTCCAAGATCTCAGGACAAGTGCATCCCCATACCCGGTGAGCGCACTTGGAAAGCGTTTGGGGAGTTCCGTCTGGCGGTGCCAACGACATTCCACTTCCCAGCCACAAATTCCCAGCGAAAACCAGACGGCATATTGCGACATCCTAAAGGTTAAGAGTTGGGACGGACCGCAAAGAAAGAAGGATTAGGAAGGAAGTCATATAAATGTCCCTAATCCAGACCTTTTGAACCAAACAGCACAGGAAAATATTGCCTTAGTTAGATATTTTTGCTTGCTTGCTTGCTTGCTTGCTTGTCTTCTTGGTTTTTGTTTTATTTTGTTTCGTGATACTGTTCACCACTCAAAAACTTCTACCCAAAATGGCGTGATTTAGGGAACTGTGCATGCACAAATATGCATGTCCGTTAAAATACAGTGGACCCTCATACAACAAGTGGTTTGTTTAACAGAAAATCCGCTTAAAGGAAAAAGTTTCCGGAGATGGGAGAAATCGCGTAACAGAACCGCCTATGGGGCAAATCCGTACAATAGGAAAACGGTCGCAATTAGAGATTAATCCATTTTCAATGGATTCCTATGGGAAATTTGTAAAAAGGAAAATTTGCTGAACAGAATTTCATTTGGAATGAATTAATTCCTTTATACAAGGTGTAGTGTTGCATGCCTTCGATTAGACAAAATTCCATGCTAAAATAACACTTCGCTTCTGAGCTGTGCACATTTACTTATTGATTTATTTCATTAATTGAGATACCATCCCATTAGTGCCACACACTGTTCTGGGCGGTTAACAGCATAATCAGTCATAACAAAGATAGCTGAAACTAAATCAATATCAAACCGGGACAGTGCAATATGTCTGTATTGAAAGCGGCTGAGGGCAATGCAAAGAAAACTCCAGGCGAGGTTGCATTCAAAGGTCTTTCTGAAGGGTTTGCAAAGCTGATGCCACTGCTGAGAAGGCCCAGCATCTTATGGAGAATTTTCTAGCTTCCCCTTTGGTGGCTGCCTGGAAGAACGGGGCCTGTGAGGATCCAGTGGCAGGGTGGACAATCTCGGGGGAAAGCGTTTAATCAAGTAAATCGCTGCAGTGATGAAACGCCCGTAGAAATAATAGAGATGGGCACCAAGCTCCAGTTTGGCTGTTCTGCCCTAGCAATGAAAATAGGGAATTTTCCTTTAAGCTCAAGAATTATGGGAATCGTAGTTTTAGATTGCATGCCTAGTTCGCGCAAGTTCATTTCTTGGCCAAACCGGTGTTTGGTTGTCCCAAGCCCTGCCTCTTTTAGCGAGCACCTACTCAGAGGTAGCGCACAGAGGAGGCGGGGCAAGGAAACTGGGGAGCTGCCTCTGAGTGGGCGCCAGCGCTGGAGGCGGGGCTGGGAAGCACCAAACACATGTTCGTCCCATAAAACGAACCGGCACGAACCGCCAAACTCAAGTAGAAAAACCATATTATGTTAGGGAAATCAGCTGGCAAAAAGGCACCTCTTGGGCTAGGGGAGAGTGCTGATGTGAGAGCAAGCACATATGAAGTGGCATGTGCAAGTCTTTTTTGCATGGGCACTGCCTTGCCATCCTTCTCTTGGGTGATGTCTAAGTGGCCACCCAATCTCCCTCTGCACCGGGCTCCTTCCTCTGTATCCTCATCTGAGAATAGTCGGCACCGACGCTGAGTAGCTGTGAGTGGAGGCGTCATCACTCAGCGGCTGAATTACACTGCGGGTTTCATCCCTCGTCCACACAGGGGCCTCCTTGTTGCTTCGAGCCACTGCTGATCCTTCCCCGCCTCCCTCCTGACTCACACGCACACACGTCTTCATCCCAAGGTTCTGCAAGCATCGTCTCCACCAGCACCACCACCCCCGTGACTATGGCCACTGCGGCTTCTCCCCCCCCCCTTCCCTTGCACTGGCCTGGTTTACGTTGTCTTCGCCAGGCTTAAGGGGCCGGGGATGATGGTGGCCAGGATGGCAAAAATAGGTGGGCAGTCCTAGAGGCGAGGAGGCAAGACTGGCCACATCAGATGCTTGCGCTTCAGCAGCTCTGGCTGCGTCCCGGCGTGTTTATAGAAAGCAGCCGTGAATGAGGACATTAATCAGCATTATGGGCCTTGAGGCTGGGGGTCAAATGCCTGTGGTTTCAGGGCATGCCAGCAGAGTAAAATATCCTTTGGGTCATAAAACCCAACAGGAGTGGATTAAAGTCCGGCTCTGCCCTGTTTCCAGAGGCTCCAGGTGAAAGGGTTACGCATCAGCTCCCAAAGACAGGGGAAAGGCTTATCTTTGGGGTGGCTTTGCATCCCAAGGGAGTAGGGGAGAAGGGGCGGTGGCCGGGGGGGGCTGTTCTGTAATGCCCAAAGTTGCTGTCGCCCACCTTGCTTGGCTGCCTGCCACAGAGTGCTTGGAAGGCCCGGCAGAGAGAAATCAGCATCAACGGCTGGAGGAACGAGACACAAGCCACGCCATGCGTCCCGGTGGCTTCTCTGCTGAATCGGGTGGTGTTCTCAGCAATGACCCGCAGGCCTGCCTTTTGCGAGACGGAAAGCCACAACAGGTCCAGGGTTTTGCATGGCTTCCATTCTGCAACACACAGCCATAAGCACGGAGGGATGTACATAATAAAAAACAGCCCACATTTTTGGACCGCTCACGGTAAAGGCCAGGGTGAGCGAGTTCTTCACGACCGTACAGCTTACGTGAGATGTCAGACCAGCCTGGCCCTGCTCTATTTATTTCCTGTTTCTTTTGGGACACACAGGTCACAAAGAATGTTGTTTTTGTTGCTTTTAGCATCTCTCACTCACCTCACCCCATTCTTAGCTTTTGCCTTCCCTAAAGCCATCCCTGCAATGCTTCACTAAGTGTCTCTATTCTTCCTTTGGGGCCTGCCCTCCCCTCCACTTCCCATCTGTGTGCCTTTTTGATGTTGTTTTCAGATCTTCGCTAAGTTTTTTGTGAAACCACAATGGCCTTTTTTTGTGCTGTCTTCTGGCTTTTCCTTTTCTTTTTGGAATTATTATTTTATGATTTGTGGATATTCTCAGTCATTCAGGTGAGGTTATCCAGAAGTTGAGTAATGGCAACAGGACTTGTGAGACTGAAACTTTTCGCTGCTCATCCAAGTAGCTTCTTCTGTCTGCAATGTTTCGTTACTCATTACTCTGACTGACGAAGCTA
>JAHTLZ010003311.1:624191-656449 GCA_023846285.1 Phrynocephalus versicolor
CACACACACACACACACACACACACACACACACACACACACACACACCAAGGTTAACTGGTTACAATTAGGAACCAGTTCCTTCCCAGCTCTGGCATAACTGTATTCCAAGCAGGCGTTTATGACTGGCACAAGGGTGTATTTTTCCTTGACTGCCTGCCCGTTCCGCTCTCTGTGCCTGTGCTGCCGTTCCAGGAAAGCAAAACAGTTGTAAAACTGGATCAGGCACGACATGGCGCAGCTGTTTTTTCTCACCGGTCGGCCACAGTGATATGTCCTACAAGCCGTTTATGTGCTTGGCTGCCAAGTGCCATTACCTGGCGCAGAGGGGAATCGCGGGGGTGCCTATGGTCTCTCTCTCTCTCTCTCAATCTCTCTCTCCAAGCCAGGAGGACCTTAACTTGGTTGAGGCATCTGGGGCTGTGGTACCACCACCACCCCATCCCGGCACCAAGGATGCTCAGGAAACTGGAACACAAAGCCCTGGAAGGAAAGACAGAAGGAACCGGATAGGCTTATCCTGAGAAAAGTAGAGTGGAACTGGAAAAGTTGCAAAGGAGAGCAACTAAAATGATTACTGGGCTGGGGGACCTCCTTTATGAGGAAAAACTAAAACATTTGGGGCTCTTTCGTCTGGAAAAAAGACTCCCGAGGGAGGATATGATTGAGACGTACAAAATAATGCAGGACACAAGTAAAGTGGATAGAGGGACGCTCTTCTCCCTCTCACAGAATACCAAAACTAGGGGACATCCACTCAAACTGTGGGTTGGGAGAGTGAGAACAGACAAATGAAAACATTTTTTCACCCAGCGCGTTGTGAATCTGTGCAACTCCCTGCCACAGGAGGTGTTGATGGCATCTGGCCTGGATGCCTTCAAAGGGGGATTGGACAGATTCCTGGAGGAGAAGTCCATCCCAGGTTGCAAACCATGATGGAGATGTGTCATCTCCAGGCTTAAAACCGGGGTACTGCAAGGGCCAGATGCAGGGGAGTGGTAGCAGGAGACAGATATCTAGTCTCGTGCGCTCTCAGAGGCATTTGGTGGGGCCACTGTGAGATCCAGGAAGCTGGACTAGATGGGCCTTTGGCCTGATCCAGCATTGGCTCTTCTTGTGTTCTTATGTAGGGTGAGGGGAGATAGGGAAGCACGTTTCAAATACTCTGAAGGTAGTCTGAATCTGCTCTCGATCATCCCCGAGCCCACAACATACAACCATGGACTCAAGTTGCAAGAAGCCAGATTACAACAGAATATCAGGAAAAACTTTCCAACTGTTTGAGCAGCATGACAGTGGAACCAATGACCTCAGAGCACTCCAGCGCTGGAGCCCTTCAAGAGAAAATGGGACAACCACCTGTCAGATCCCCTTTCGTTTGGATTCTTGTCTAAAGCAGAAGGTTGGATTCAATGGCCTTAGAGTCCCCTTCCAATTCCGTCATGCTGTGATTCTATGGCATTATAAACTTCTAAATGTGCCCAAGTCTTCAGGTACGAACTCTAGCAAGTCTTCGTTCATTCGTTTTCCTTTGAACACAGGAACTTCCTTTGGGCGCTTTTACACGACCCGTAAAATCCGAGGCAAAGGGCTCCCAGATGCGGAGCTTAAAATTGTTTTCCCACCAGCTCCGGACTATAAAAAAAGTTAAGTACGACCACGCCCACCTAAGTGCGTCCCAGCGCATTTTCCAAGTACCTGGTCTCCGAAGGTGAAAAATTTCTGCTGCGGATTGCAAGGCAATGAGTGCTGGGCTCTCCTGCCTTCTGTTTGGGTTTTTTTCCCCTGCCCCTTTAAGAGACTGGAATACTTCCCGGGGCAGCTCCCCAGGGCAGAGCGGAGGTGAGCCTGCATTCTTTTCTCCCTTTTTTCCTCCCTCCCCTCAGCAGACAGGAGCAAGGGAGTGCAGAGGGGTGGGAACACAGGAAGAGGAGCAACCCCCCAAGATCTCTGGTCCGAATTTAAGTTGCCAGCGGATCTTAGGGGTCATGTAAAAGCGCCCTTTATCTTTTGATGGTCACCACCACCTCCACCTCCTCCTCCTCCTTTTCCTTGGTAGCATCCATGTCACCGTCTTTGCTGTTTGCCCGCCCACCCCTGGTGCTCACTTTTTTTTTTTACACCTCTGCCTACCAGCATCCTGTGTGCGGTTTGTGAAGGGAGCAAAACAGCTCACTTCCTTCCTCTTCCTGCTAGCCTCCCTGTCACCTTATTTTACGCCTATTTTCACAAGACAGCTTTTATCATTGTGAGTTATCTGTGGACAGAACGTTTGTCTATTCTAGATGGCAACTTCCTGCCTCCCTTTTTGAAAACATGTTTCCTCTGTGAGTCACATCACAGCAACACCCAGTGGTCCAGGGGCTTGGGTTTTGTCTCGATTGACCCACATTATGGTCATCACCCTTTGCGGCCCTAATGCTGCTCCTGATATTTTGTCTTTCTTAGAACTGCTCAAAGGGACCCTCTGGACCATGGAGCCCCCCCCCCGGTGAAAGAGGCCTACCGTGGAATCGAACTTCCAACCTCTGGTTCTGCAGCCAGATGCCTAAACCACTGCGTTATCCAGCTGTTCATTAAGGATAATCAACAACAACATGCCTCTACGTGGGGCTGCCCTTGACCCTGGTTCGGAGGCTACAGCGGGTGCAGAATGCGGCGGCAAGACTGGTGGTGGGTGCCTGTAGATTCGAGCACATCACCCCAGTTCTGGCCCGCCTGCATTGGCTGCCCGTTGTCCTCCGGATAAGGTTCAAGGTCCTGGTTTTGGTTTTCAAAACCCTCCACAGTTTTGGGACCAGAGTACCTGTCGGAGCGTATCTCCCAGAGGTCATCTGGGACCAGGCCCATGAGAAAGGCGCAGGCGCGCTTACTTAGAGTGGCCACACCCAGAGAGGCGCGGAAATCGCTTACATGTAACCGCGCCTTCTCTGTGGTGGGCCCTTCACTGTGGAATCAGTTCCCTAGTGAGTTGTGCCTAGCACAGTCCCTGCCCACCTTTTAAAAGGCCCTGAAAACCCACCTTTTTAAAGAGGCATATGGCAACTTTTTTTCCTCTTATTTTTTTTCTTGTTGCCCGCATCATCTCTTGTGGAGGGTTTCATCCCTCCTTATCTTATTAGTATTTTGCCCTCTTGTCTTTTTGCCCTTATTCCGTATTTTCTGTTGCCTTGTTTTAATGGTAAACCGCCCAGAGTTCTGTCCGGATGATGGGTGGTATAGAAGTATAACAAATAAATAATACGTCTGTGAAGATTCTCAGTCATGGTCCAATGAAGCTGTTTGGATGAACAGCGAAACGTTTCTATCTCTCAAAAAAGAAGTCCAGTAGCCATGACTCAACTCCCAGTTAAACAAATAAATAAATAAATAAATAAATAAATAAATAAATAAATAAATAAATAAATAAATAAATAAACTTAGAAAGGCAGGGCCAGAAGGGACCCTCTGGCCGCCTCCTGCTACACTGGGCCACAACAGTGGCCTCGAGGCTTCTCAGAGGAGCATGGGCCGGCTGTGTGGGGTGATGCGATCGCCCCCCCACCGCCCACCCACATGGCCCCGCGCAGGTCAGCAGCGATGGGGGGATCGTATCCGGGGCTTGGCGAAGGAGTGGGAAAGGTTTTAAAAGCCTGGGCTTTTAAACCTTCCCCTCTTCCCCACACCCTGGGCTCCAGCTGATTGGCGCTGGGGTGGGGAAATAAAGATTTTTCTCCCCCACCCCAGTGCTAATCAGCTGGAGCCAGGGCAGGTACTGCAATCCCGCAATACAGTGGGACCGCAGGATCTGAACCGCGAAATAGTGGGGGGGGGGACTGTACCATTTGCAGGGAATCGTAAGCAGGGGAAGACCTCTGCTTGGGAATACCCTGAAGCAATTGGTGAACCACTGTGTGAAACAGAATGCTGGACTGGATGGATGGGCTGTGGCCGGTTCTAGCAAGGCTGCTCTTATGTTCTTTATGTTCTAAGTTGCTCCTCTCTGTTCCAAGACTCAGTTTTATGAACTCAAAACAGGATTTCCACTTACATAGAATAGTGTCTTCTATTTCAATGTTTTTCAAACCTTCGCGGTTCTCCTTTTATTCTTTTTTCTCAGGCATGGAAATCCTTTAAAAATCTTTTTTTCCAGTCATATAGTACACAATTTCCTATCTTACAGAAGCATTTTAATGTCTTTTCCGAAAGCACTGACTTATGAACTGCTTACACTTTTCAAAAGGAAAATAAATAAATATCCACTTACACTTTTCATAAGGAAAATAAAAAGGAAGAATCTGCTGGGAACGGATTCATCCCAGTGATGGGAATGGGAGGGGATGTGCAAACATTCATGAATGACTCTGGATTATTAATTATTAATTGTTAACTGTTTTCCACCAAGGTCACTGAAGACCTTCATTTTCACAGCACCTGCAAGGCACACATTTGTTAAAAATTAAAAAGATTCACACACATTTCTCTTCCATCTCTAAATAATACTGACAATATATTTCCCCCCTCACCTCATGGGAAAACTAAGCCTGTAGACTCTTCTAATCTTAAAGTACAGGCCATTCCCCACCACTTCTTTATTAAAAGTGGTTTAATGGAGCTGGTCACAGACCAAATAAACAGAAAAAAGGGCTAATCGGTGTTAATAAAGTTATCTACATCTTTAACATACCAATGCAACACTCTAGACAAGAATATTATTAATTAACATAAGGATACAGTTTAAAACAAAATTCTGGATGTGTTGTAGAATTATGGAGATATGAATGTCTTTATAGGATGTTTTCCCCAGTAAGTCATAATGGTATAGTTGTCTTTTTTAAAAAAATGCTATATAGCCCTTAAAAAGATTGATCGGCTGAAATGCATCTGGTGTTTTATATGGAAATAAAGAACCTAAAGAGTGTTTTTTACTGAAATAAAGAGCATGGTGGCTCAGCAGGCTAGAGTGCTGAAACGGTCAGCTGCAAAGTCGGCCGCTCGGCGGTTCGAATCCCGGGTGCCACGCAGCGGAGCGAGCTCCCGCTGATAACCCGAACTCCTGCCAACATAGTCATTCGAAAACATGTAAATGCAAGTAGATAAATTGGTACCGCCGTAAAAAAGTGGGATGGTGAAAAAGTGTTTCCTTGCAGCCATGCCGGCCACATGGCCATGGACTTGCACAACACTGGCTCTTCGGCTTGAATACAGAAATGAGCACCGCCCCTAGAGTCGGACACGACTAGCACGCATGTGCATGGGGCAACTTTTACCTTATAACTAGCCCCAGCCACTGTATTTCGGACCCCATGGCCAATGGCGTGTCACGTGGAGGATTCTGGGAGCGATCACTCTTCCGGCTGGTAGCACCCCAGAGAAGGGGTACATGTCCGGGGGGAACCTTTACGTTTACCCTAAAGAGCCTTATACTTTATGTATCCTGGGGCTACAGATTTTTCTCTCCTTTTTGACCTATTATTTTCCTCAAATACTTCCTACTAAAGAAAGCTGAAAGAGACAGAATGCCATGGAGAGCACAGATCCACAAGTTGACTGAGAATATTTGAAAGGATGTCATATTGAAGCGGGAACAGGTTTGTTTTCCATGGCTTCAGAGACTAGAACTCAGGGCAATGGTTTCAAACTGCAGGAAAAAGAGATTCCATTTGAACATTAGGAAGAACTTCCTGATGGTTAGAGCTGTGTCCAGCAGTGGAATAAAATGTTGCCCCAAAGGAGGGTGGTGGAGTCTCCTTCTTGGGAGGTTTTCAAGCAGAGGCTGGATGGCCGTCTGTCGGGAGTCCTGTGATGGGGGTTCCTGCCTGGCAGGGGGTTGGACTAGATGGCCCTTGAGGTCTCTTCCAACTCTATGATTCTGTGATTCTATGATTATTGCATAACCCGCTGTGTCAATCTCTCCACCTTGGTTTCAGCTAGGTGAGTCAGATTTACAGTTTCCATGACTCTTCCAGGGTGTGGAAGCCAGAGACGCGCTCTGTCGGGGCCTCCTCACATAATAGTCGGATTGTTCACACTAGAGATGATACACAGATGGGCCCATCGTATTCAGACAGTGTTGTGGCATTGGTTAGGAATTTTGTCTTAGGTTTACTTTTCTCTCTGTGTTAAAAATTTCTCCGGGAAGAGCTTTTGGGCTGAGCGAGGGGGGTGGAGGTAGCCCAGGATGCTGGCCGTTGGAAGGAGGGGGCCATTCCCGGTTGCATAGCTCTGAAACCTAACCCCGTAAGGAACGTTTATACAGCTCTGCTGACTTCGAGCCTTCACGGCCTGGCTGTAGCCCTGCCAGAGCAAACAGGCCAGGGATTCTGTGCACCGTTTGTGGCAGCCCCCGGGCCTGGGAAAAAAAAAACCTTTTCCTTGAGCAGGAACAGCAAATGCCGGCACATGCACGTCGGTTTCACCTTGGCAAAGAGAGGGTCTAGCCCCGGAGGGCATCTGGGCATCACCTAGCAACTAGGAAAGTCTTCTTCCCTATCTGCACCCCTGGAGGAAGCAAAGATAATGACGGAAAGAAAACTTTAACAAAATAGTCCCCCACTTTTCTCTCTTAAGCTGCAGAAGTAGCATAAGAACATAAGAACATAAGAAGAGCCCTGCTGGATCAGGCCAAAGGCCCATCTAGTCCAGCTTCCTGTATCTCCCAGTGGCCCCACCAGATGCGTCTGGGAGCGCATGAGACCAGATCTCTGTCTCCTGATACCACTCCCCTGCATCTGGTCCTTGAGGTACCCTGGTTTTAAGCCTGGAGATGACACATCTCCTTCATGGTTTGTTACCTGTGGTGGACCTCTCCTCCAGGAATCTGTCCAATCCCCTTTTGAAGGCATCCAGGCCAGATGCCATCACCACCTCCTGTGGCAGGGAGTTCCACAGACTAACAACGCGCTGGGTGAAAAAATATTTTCTTTTGTCTGTTCTTACACTCCCAGCCCTCAATTTGAGTGTATGTCCCCTAGTTCTGGTATTTTGGGAGAGGGAGAAGAGCTTCCCTCTATCCACTTGACTCATGCCCTGCATTATTTTGTACGTCTCAATCATATCCCCCCTCAGGTGCCTTTTTTTTCCAGACTAAAGAGCCCCAAATGTTTTAGTCTTTCCTCATAAGGGAGGTCCCCCAGCCCAGTAATCATTTTAGTCACTCTCTTTTGCACCTTTTCCAGTTCCACTTTATCTTTTTTGAGATGAGGTGACCAGAATTGTACACAATATTCCAGGTGCGGCCTTACTATCGTTTTGTATAATGGCATTATAATGTTGGCTGTTTTATTTTCAATCCCCTTTTTGATAACCACGGGGCACCTTGAAACGCCCGGCAAGTTTGATCCTGCAGGCATCGAGTCCACAAGAAAACGGAAAATACCAAGCAATCAATTAAAACCAACTGCACGAAACATTGGCCCCCCCCACAAATTTAGAGGCTCTTCACAGCCTCCAGAGGCAACAGGAGGGAGAGAATGGTCTCCTCACCCATTAGCCAGGGTGTGTTTTCAATTTATCCCATGAATACTTGGCCTTGTCAAAAAGGAACATTGAGGTTGTCTGTTGAGGGAACTTTACTCGGAAACGTGAAGATATAACTGCGCTGAAAGAGGGTGGGGCTTGTTTTGTATGTTTGTTTGTTTGCACCCAGGAAATTGTGCAAAAGGGCTTCATCAGCAGGTCATCCTGTTCAGATTTCGGGGGTGGGGGTGCCTTTTGCCAATGGTGGCGTCATCTTTTCCGTTCCATGAAATAGGTTCATTACGGGAGTTGTTTACTTCCTTTAAATTTTTTTGGCAACCTTACTGCCACATTCTTGCTTGTGATCCCTGCTTTTGGATTTGTTCTTCTGGAAGCAAATGTAATTGTAACCAAGGTCACAACAAATATCGAAACATGTTCTCCAGAAAATTCTGGCTACCCTGATCAGGAGGCCGAGACCACGAGGATCTGTATATTTTCTGCCTGCTCTTAATTAAGCTTGCTCGTTTGTGTGTTTCTTGGTTTCCTGGATTTGGCAAATATCAAAACAAGGCTTTTCAAATTTGGTGGAAACTGTGTTGGAATTTTATTTACAACTTTGCATGCTGCCTATAGCTTGTTTGTCTGGGAGCGGCCTTTCTGGGCTGGGGTGACTGTCAATTTATCCAGCACTAATCAATCATTCGTTGCTGCCTCTGAATTCGAAAAGAGCCCTGCATTTCTTGCTTCAGGATGTTCTGTTTTTCTCGCTTTAGTCCATGGGAACCAGATTGTTTGATAGTTTGCTGTTGATCTGTTCACAACTGCAAGTAATGAAACATTTTTGTTCTTTCTCCTGCAAATGTTTCAGACTGGTTTATTGAGACTGCAAGTGCCTGTTAAGGAGAAAGAGCTGGACTTGGGAACAGGTAGCTCTTTTCTTTTGTGAGTAGAGATGGGCACGACTCAGAAAAAAAGTTTCGTTTTCGTTTTCGTTTTCGGCTAGGGTCCGTTTCGTTTCCGTTTCCGTTTTCGTGAGCTAATTTCAAAAATTTTCGTTTTCGTTTCGTTACGTAATGAAAAATTTTTCGTTTCTCCCCATTTAGATCCATTATGTGTTTTTCCAGTAACGAAAAACGAAAATTGGCTCAAAATTAGTCGTTTCGTTTCCGTTTTCGGTCCATTTTTGAACCGTTTTTGTTTTCATTTTATTACGTAACGAAAATGAAAAAACGAAAACGAAAACGAAAACGAAAATACTGCTAAGTCGTGCCCATCTCTAGTTGTGAGTCTCTGTCCTTCTACTGCAAAAGGGATTTTAACAGACATTCAAAAAACTGCAACAGGTAGCCTAACAACAAATAGCCGGCCAAAGGGTCCGTGTGGGAATTGCTGCTGCCAGTCATATAGGACCCCGTTATCGAAATGACGTTGACATTGACCAATGGATTCCACCACAGGAAGACTACAAGCATAACAGTGAAACTAGGGAGCCCCATATTGTGGTGGGTTCTGGATGATGATAAGGTGCTTTGGCTGCTTTGTGGGGCAACTACACCGGTTGCTGTCCACAACTGTGCTGTAATTTTGCTCCTTTGAAGACCCCTTAATTAGAGATGGGCACGAAATGCCAAAATGGCGTTTTGCTTCATTTTTCCGGTCATTTTGTTTTGTTTTGTTTCGTTTCATTTGAAACATTTTTTTTAAAAAACATTGTTTCATTTTTCATTTTTCACTTTGTTTTTTGTTTATTTTTTCAATTATTAATTAAAAAACTACTGTTTGGGGGCCCTGCCAGTGGGTCAGCTCCATTTTTTTTAACCATGTCCTCCCCGCTGCCTTGAAAGCCCTGCCTGTGGGAGATCAGCACCAGCAGCGGCTGCGGCGAGTGGTGGGAGGCCTCCCTGGACTCAAGTAGGGGGAGATGCACCCAATTGGGAGGATGAGAAAGAAAAGGAAACAAACTGAAAAATTTGGGTTCATTTCATTTTGTTTTGCTTTGATGGGTCATGTTGTTTTTCTTTTCATTAGGGAATGAAACGGAAACGAAAAATGACATAAAAAAACTATTTTGTGCCCATCTCTACCCTTAATGAAAAAAGAACTCACTGCCTTATTCTCACACCGGAGGCATGAATCATGTTAGCTGTTCATGAAATCTCAGCCAGCTGTGCTGACATGTCCACAGAGCGTATACCACCAAACACGAGTCATGAGGAATAAGTCTCCACAACTGGATTGGTTGTGTTTTCCATTTTCTGCTTTCCATCTCTCTGAGTGGCATTCCCTCCCCCGTCCTATATTTGTTTACTTATTGTTCTTAGCTTTAACATTGACTGGTTGATGATGTAAGTTGACTCTTCACACCCTTTGTTCCTTACTTTAAATATTTTCTTTAATGTGTTAACAACGGCTCTGCACTCATTGTCTCCAGCTTTGTATACTCGTCTTCAGTGTTGTAAGCTGCCCTGGGCCCTTTCCAGGTAGAAAGATGGGGGGTGGGTGGGGTAAAAATATTCTAAATAAAATAAATAGTCAGTGGTAAAAACCAGTCCTTAAATAGCTCACTTACCTTGAGAGCTAGAAGTCGATTCTGAATTGTTAACACATTCTGACAGCAATCCCCTTTTCTTTCCTGTGTTGCATTTATTCACAGTTCCTTACAACAGACTGGCTCTGTACTATTTCTTTTTTCCCTTGCATTTGGGAGTCAGATTCAGAAATGGATCCTGTTGTATTTGATGTTTTGCATTGGGAAGAAGATCAAAGTGGGTTGGAGAGGAATCCAGATAGGATCCCACAAGCGTGCTGGATATCTCACACAAGGGGTTCCTTAAGCATGTTGGTTGGTAGTCTTCTCCCTTCCTCTAAACAGTAGAGATGGGCACGAATCAAAAAGATGGCATTTCGTTTGTCGTTTGTCGTTTGTAGGGTCCGTTTCGTTTTGTTTCTGTTTTTCGTGAATTTTTGCAAAAAAAATGTTTTTGTTTTTGTTTTTTTCGTTACCATTTCGTTACCATTTATTTCAATTTTTTGTGATTTTTTTTTAGGATTTTAAGCAATTCACTAATATTGTAGTAACAGAAAAGAAATGCACGACAAAATTTCCGGTGTTTCTGTTCGTTTCGTTTCATTTTAGAGACAAAATTTGTTTGTCGTTTCGTTATGTAACGAAACGAAAAAATGAAAACGGAAATGAAAAATTGTTCATTTCGTGCCCATCTCTACTAAACAGTATTCTAATAAAATCTCAGTTTGCTGTAGAAGGCTTCCTTTGTTGCTGAAATGGCTTTGCAGAATGGGATTGGAAGGACCAGAGGGAGAATCCAGACACATGAGCAGAAAGAACCCCCTTAAAATGGTCCCTGCTCCTCTTAATACGGAGGAAACCCTTATTTCATTATCTTACATTCATAAAATCCTAGAATAATGGAGTTGGAAGAGGTCTGTAAGGATACCCCTTTCCCAAGAAGGAATCCAAGTCAAAGCAGATCATAAGAACAGAAGGACATAAGGACATAAGGACATAAGAAGAGCCTGCTGGATCAGGACAAAGGCCCATCTAGTCCAGGTTCCTGTATCTCAAATGTGTTTGGGAGCACATGAGACTAGATATCTGTCTCCTGATACCACTCCCCTGCATCTGGCCCTTGAAGCACCCAGGTTTTAAGCCTGGAGAGTACACGTATCCCCATCATGGCTTGTAACCTGTGATGGACTTTTCCTCCAGGAATCTGTCCAATCCTCTTTTGAAGGCATCCAGGCCAGATTCCATCACCACATCCTGTGGCAGGGAGTTTTACCTTTAATAAGAACACACTGGGTAAAAAAAAAAAATCTTTTGTCTGTTCTCACTCTCCCAACCCTCAGTTTGAGTGTATGTCCCCTAGTTCTGGTATTTTGTGAGAGGGAGAAGAGCTTCACTCTATCCACTTGGCTCATGCCCTGCATTATTTTGTACATCTTAATCATATCCCCCCCCCTCGGGTGCCCTTTTTCCAGACTAAAGAGCCCCAAATGTTTTAGCCTTTCCTCATAAGGGAGGTCCCCCAGACAGAAGCTAATCAGACAGATAGTTGTCCAATTTTCTCTTGAATGCTTCCGCAGCGCTGAAGCACTCACCACCTCCCCAGGTCATTGGTTCCATTGTTGTACTGCTCTCACAATTAGGAAGTTTTTTCCTGATTCTTCAGCCAAAATCTGGCTGCCTGAAATTTGTGCCCATTATTCCATGCCATGTACTCTGGGATGTCTGTGAAGATTCTCAGTCATCCAGGTGAGTGCTGGAGGGCCACATGTGCCTCAAATACTGCCCTTGGCCCACATCTGGGCTAGTTCTGCCTTCAACTCTTGCCTCATCCTCAGATCTCTAGCGTGACCACGGTGAAATCATGCCATGTCTGTGTTTATCTGCAGGCCATGTGTCAACAAGGACAAATGAATGCCTCTACCATCAACACATGAAAACGCTTAACATGGCATTAAAGGAGCCCTCAGCTCATCCGACAGGAATGAGTAAACGAGGGGGGATGTTGAGATGGGTCTGGATTTAGTCTCTCTCTCTCTCTCTCTCTCTCTCTCTCTCTCTCTGTGTGTGTGTGTGTGTGTGTGTGTGTGTGTGTTTGGCAAGGGGCCGCTCATCCCCTCAGAGACTCTGAAACCTTAGCGGTAAAACTATGCACTGAACAACAACATAATTTTCTGTTGTTGTTGTTTATTTTTATCTTTCCCCCACCACAAAACATCTGCAAATGACATCACCCAGGGTTGCACTTCCAAAACACTAAAAATGTTGCAGCTTGGTATGCAATAGCAGTGTTGAGAAATCTGGTCCCGAAATAAGAGGTGGCCTCAGCGGGTGCCATGCCAGTTGGCTAACAAACTGGGCACCTGGTGCCAGGCATTCAGTAGCCCTTCCAGCAAGGCTCAAGCAGAGCAGAGCTTCCAGTGAGATTATGGAAGGCGACGATTTAACCTCCAGGAGTTCGGGAGGCAATTAATCTATTATCCTAGCTGGTGCTCAGGCACAGAAAAGAAGCCAGAGGTACTCATTATATAAGGCTAGCAATGACCGGAACACTACTGTAAATCTGTCCACAGGGGTGGAGTTTTTTATTTCATGGAGTACATGTCCCATAATTGTCCATTCCGAGAGTTCTCCATTCTGACACCCAGACACAGGCACCCCAATCCGACTCACTTGGAAGGAGGGTCTTAACACACAGCCTTTTCACACGACCCCTAAGATCCGCTGGCCACTTAAATTCGGACCAGAGATCTTAGGGGTTTGTCGCTGTTCCTGCGTTCCCACCCCCTCCGCACTCCTGGCTGCTGGCTGCGTGAGGGGAGGGAGAAAAAAAGGAAGAAAAGAATGCCGCTCACCTCAGTTCTGCTGTCCCGGCACTGCATTTAGATCTCTTAAAGGGGCGGGAGGCAAAAAAAAAACAACAAACAGAAGCAAGGAGAGCCCGGCACTCACTACGTTATATCCGCATCAGGAATTTTCACCTCGGGAGAGCGGGTACCTGAAAAGTGCACTGGGATGCGCTTAGGTGGGCGTGGTCGCACTTAATTATCTGTAAACTCCGGAGCTGGTGGGGAAACAATTTTAAGCTCCGGAGCTGGGAGCCATTTGCGGCGGAGTTTAGGGGTCGTGTGAAAAGGCCCACAGTGGTTCCCAACCTTCCTAATGCCATGACCCTCATGTTGGGGTGACCCCTTGCCCTGCTTGGGAGAGACCACAAGCCCCCCTTTGGCAGGCCACTGCTGCAGATGCCATACAGAACTTCCCTCTACAGGCACCCTCAGCCAATCGCAGCCTCCAGTGCCATTGACTGACATCCCCTCCAACCTATCAAGCTGTAACTCACTTCCCCCCCCCGCTCCCTTCCTCCTCCTCCTCCAGGCCCAAGCCGTTTGGGCCTTTTTCTTCACTGGCTCATGGCGACCCCTGGGAAATGGTCATTCGACCACCAAAGGGGTCACGACCCCCAGGTTGAGAACCACTGGCTTAACAGGAAGGCTTCATTAGACCAGCTTCCTGTTTCTGCCCCAGGGGTTGTTTTTCTTCTGAGAAAGTAGCTAAGCATAGACTATCAGGGCTCAGAACCATCTGTCTTTCTTTATAGAATAGCCAGATTCAGCAAGCTGTGGGGGTACCAGGCTGGTGAATGGCCAAGCACCCTCCATTTCCCCCTAAAAGTCCCAAAAAAACCCCAGGCTCCTTTCCTAAAAGGCTGGTGTTTTTAGGGACTCGGGCAAAAGTGCGTAGTCGGAAATGACCATAAATGGCTTGTCTGGCATGCAGGATCCGGATAGAAGAAACAATTTGTGCCCATTTAAATAGGAAATGAGCGTAAGCTTTTGGGGAAGAAACACACACCTCATCCTCTCCAGGCAGAAATGGCTTCTGACAGCCTCTCTCTCCATTAGCATCCACTGAAATAGAAACCTGACAGCCCTCCACTCCAAATGAGGAAGCATCGTCACAAGCTATCAACTGTTTAAAAACCGTCTGCTGGCCCTGGGGGAAGGAGCCGACTTCCTTGCCAGTGCTTCAGGGGACCGTTTGGTCATCCTCTCTGGGCCCAGCTTAATTGCTCCTGAGTTCTGTCTAAGCTGAACTCTCCCCGGGAACAAAGGCTGGAGTGCTTCTGCCACTCAAAGCCATGCATAGTAGAGATGGGCGCGAAACGAACAATTTTTCGATTCCGTTTGTTTTTTTCATTTCATTAGCTAACGAAACGACAAACGAATTTTGTCTTTAAAATGAAACGAAACGAACAGAAACACCGGAAATTTTGTCATGCGTTTCGTTTCCGTTACTGCAATATGAGTGAATTGCTTAAAATCCTAAAAAAAAATCACAAAAAATGAAATAAATAGTAATGAAATGGTAATGAAACGAACGAAAACAAAAACGATTTTTTTGTAAAAATTCATGAAAAATGGAAACGAACCGAAACGGACCTTCCAAACAACAAACGACAAACGAAATGCCTTCTTTTTTTTTCGTGCCCATCTCTAATGCATAGGGCAGAGAAGATGGTGCTCAAGTAGAAACTAGGGATGGGTGCAAGACAGGAAAACAGTGTTTCATTTCGTTTCGTTTCCAGAGTGGTTTCGTTTCATTTTGTTACAAAACAAAATTTAAAGTAGTTTTGTTACGAAATGAAATGAATTTACCCTATGCAATGGAAAATTACTGATCCCAGGCATGCAAATGGCAGGGGTTCCTTCTGCAAGTGATTCTAGGTGACCCACAGAGATTTTGAAAGGTTTGGGGTCTAAGGAGCTGAGTTCCCATTGGAATCAAAGGGAAGCGGTGTCTGTGCTGTTGTTCGCCCGATCAGCTTTTGATTCCAATGAGAAAGGATTTTTTCCCCTAGGCACACCTGCTTTGGAACTTCATAACTTAGCTCCCCGAACCCCAAACCTTTCCAAATTTCATGGGGCTTGCAGGGAAGAGCTTAGGGAAGCTCCCCTGCCATTTCCTATAGAATGAAACAATTCGTTCTAGAGGGGAAATGGTGTTTTTGTTTTGTAACAAAACGCTAGCTGCCGTTTCGTTTCATTTTGTTTCGAAATGATTCTAAACCTTATGACACCACGAAACAGCGTGAACCTCACAAGAGCCAGGGAAGAAACGGGACATCCCAGAAACGATGCCACCACCATCCTCTTAGACTCATAGGTCATCGTCAACTCCAGCCCGCGTCAAGGAGGCATAGGGGGGAATGGAACCCCCGACCTCTGGCTCCACAACCAGATAAACCACTGAGCTCTCTAGCAATTGCAAGCAGTGTTGCAGAATGAACAAGTTGCGAGTGGTTTGCTCTTGAGTGGGCAATTAAGAACCATTAGCTCTACAAAAGACTTACTCCTTACTGGGCATGGGGAACATCACAGTGAAGGTGTACGTTTCCAAATCCCCCCCCAACACCCCTGCAAAGTAGCCTTTGCCCTCTTTCATGGTGAGGAACAACAGCTGTCTGACAAAACTGTGATTTCCCCCCTCCCACTCCACCTCTGTTGCTTCTCCTCCATGTCTATTTTTGTCTCCTTATTTTCTTAGCATTGATCTCTGGGGTTTCATGTTTTCCCAGCCGGCCGCACGATTGACACAGGCCTGTAATTATTGTTTCAGCAAAATCACGACCCAAGAAGGGCGAGGTGGGGTGTGAGAGAGTGTGCGCGCACACCCGGTCCTGGTGGCAAGGTTGGGAAGAAAGGAAATCTGCTCTTCAGCTGCTCGCCATTCTTCTCCTCTTCCCCTTCATTATAGCACAAGAGCGCTTGTGGCTTCCATCATGTTACTTCCCTCTGTAATTAGGCCTGGATCGATGGCACAGGAAGAGAAGGAGGCAGCC
This sequence comes from Phrynocephalus versicolor, assembly GCA_023846285.1. Taxonomy (NCBI): domain Eukaryota; kingdom Metazoa; phylum Chordata; class Lepidosauria; order Squamata; family Agamidae; genus Phrynocephalus; species Phrynocephalus versicolor. Next base: position 639,997 of record JAHTLZ010003311.1, read on the forward strand.
CAGCTAATTGCAAGATGCAATAAAACCAGTGGAAAAGGGAGAGCTGGCATTTGGACCCAATTACGAAAAGTGTAGGGTTCAGGGCAGGCTCCGGTTTCCACGCCACCTGTGCCCCACCCCCTTCTTTCCCTGTGTTTATTCTCACCCCAAATATAGAGGAGCAAACTAGAGGTGAGCACAAGTCCCCCCCCAAAAAAATCATAATAAAAAACATTTTGTTAAAATCACTAATTTGCGCATTCAAATTTGCATTTGTCTTCCTCCACAACAAATATGAATTAATTCGAGTGATTTTAATGCTTCAGTTCCAAAAGGCTCCTGAGGCACCTAGAGACACAAAATTCATGGAGAAACTTCCCACAACTTTCCTCTACAAGCCCTGCCCATTTGGTGAAGTTCGGGTTTTGGATGTCCAAGTTATGCTCCCCCAGGAAAGATGCCCCCCTCGGCATGTAGAAACATCAAAATCACAGAATCACAGAGAAGCTTTTCCTGGCTATTCTCTACAATCCCTCCATGTTTGATGAAGACTAGGTTTCAGACATCCCAGTTGTTTACCCACAAATGGCGATTCATAAACATCAAAACATAAGAACAGTCTTCCTGGAACAGGCTCCAGCCCGTCCAGTCCAGCATTCTGTCTCACACAGCAGCTCACCATTGGCTTCACAGGATTCCCAAGCAGATGTCTTCACCTGCTTACGATTCCCCGCAAGTTGCATTGAGAGAGATCCTGCCTCTCTTTCCAACCTGGAGGTTGTCCTTAAGCATCCATCATGATAGCCATGGATACCCTTGTTCTCCATGATCTTGTCCAATCCTTTTTCAAAGCTGCCAAGGCTGACAGCTGTCAACACTTGTTCCATAGAGCTGACCTTGACAAATCATGAATCCACACGAATCACCTTATTTTTTCCTGATTCATGCCCATCTGTAGTGCCCACTGCGCGGGGGGGGGGAGAGAACCTCTGGGCAGTCAAGCTATGTTTGTGCTTTTCTAGATTTTGCAGCTTTTGTGGTTCTGCTGACTTGCCCTGGGACCGTAAACAAGACGATGGAGATCATTTGGCTGGAGGCCGGTGTGTTTGTGTAACCTGTGATCCCCTGGGAGTTCAATGTGGTGTGGGTTAGCCACATTTCTTGAACAGAGCTTTGGGCTTCGGGCCGTGAGCTCAGGATGTGTCATCAGAATTTGTGCTGCCATTAAAACAAAATCTCATCTTTATGATTGTTACGGAAGGGATGGGAATGCATGGCTGGTAACTGGAGAAGTTCCTCAGAAGAGCAGAGGAACCTATAAAGCCTTTAATGGTTTGGGACTTTGTTACTTGATGGAGCATCTCTCCCGAAGATTGATCTCTAGGATCGACTACTGCAATGGACTCTACGTGGGGTTGCCCTTGGCCCTGGTCCGGAGGTTACAGCGGGTGCAAAATGCAGCGGCTAGGCTGGTGGTGGGTGCCCGTAGATACGAGCACATCACCCCAGTCCTGGCTCGCCTGCATTGGCTCCCCGTTGTCCTCCGGATCAGGTTCAAGGTCTTGGTTTTGATTTTCAAAGCCCTCCATGGCCTGGGAACAGAGTACTTGGCGGAGCGCATCTCCCAAAGGACAACTGGGTCCAGACCCATGAGACTGGCGCAGGCGCGCTCACTGAGGGTAGGCCACACCCAGAGAGGTGCGGAAATCGCGTACGTGAGACCGTGCCTTCTCTGTGGTGGGCCCCTCGCTCTGGAATCATCTTCCCAGTGAGCTGCGCCTGCTGGAGTCCCTGCCTGCCTTTAAGAAGGCCTTGAAGACCTACCTCTTTAGAGAGGCCTTTGGCGACCTTTTCAGTTAGGTGTTTTCCCCCCCTCCCTCCGCTCGGAGCCTTGCCGCCATCTAGCCCCCCTTTTTTCTTGTACTTTACTGCCTCTTTTTGCCATTGTTAGCCGCCCAGAGTTCCCCTTGGGAAGATAGGTGGGATATAAATCTAATAAATAATAATAAATAAATAAATTCACCCGAGCCACCCAGACAGCCAGATGCTGCCCCTGAGAGTGGCCATCCAGAGAGGGGGGGGGTCAGAAAATTACCACCAGGTGTCAGGCCTTCTTGGTGGTGGCCACAATGCTATGGAATGTGTTGCCTGCAGATCTATGCCAGCCCCTCACCCTCCTGGCCTTCTGGAAACAGATTAAACCACACTGTTCAAACTTAGCTCTGTAACATATTTGTGGCTCCGTTTATTGAGTTAATTTTGATTTCAGTTTGCGAGCCAGGTATCCTACATTTTGAGGGATATCCTTTTAATAATTCTTGGCTCTCTGTTTATCTTTTGCGGGGGGCATGAGGGCATGGTATTTAATCAAAATGGGTATAAGGATAATTAATGAATTCAACATTTAATTATTTAATTGTCAGCTGCCTAAAGTAGTGCTTTGGCATTAGATGAGCAGGACGTAAATTAAATTAAATTAAATTAAATTAAATTAAATTAAATAAATAAATAAATAAATAAATAAATAAATAAATAAATAAACAAACAAATAAATAAATAAATAAACAAATAAACAAACATTAAATGCAAAAAAAATTACAGCCAGCAGCTAGATTCACTCATTTGTGATTAGGAGTGGGTGATTATTTTATTTCAGCCTTTCATTTAATATGACTTTATCAAACTTTGCAATGGCTCAAATACAGAGGAGAGCAACACAATCAACAAAGACTGCCCCGGATTCCATTAACCTTTCTAGTCCTCTTTTTAAAAAACTGCCCAGATTGAGCAGTAATGGGTATATTATTATTATACCCATTGATGTCTCCAAGTTATTTGTTAGGAATCACGTCTTTGACGTGCTGGGGCGCGCTTGGAGGCTTTAGGATTTTATATTTACTGTTTGTTTTAACTTGTGACTTTGTGATCTGTTCTTGATGTCTTATGATTTGCTGTTAGCCGCTTAGAGTCCTCATCGGAGATAAGCGGGATATAAATATAAAAATAAATAAATAAATAAATAAATAACAAGAGTAGGGCTGGAAGCCAGGGTCCTATTAATTATAAGGATGCAAAAGAAAGCCTGCCAAGAAGGCATAAACCCACTGATGCCAAGTGCATATGCTCCCTCCAGCTGCTGCTTCCCACAGCAGAAGGAAATACAGAACAAGCAACCTCTGGAGTTCCAGAAGCTACGCCTCTCCCCCCCATCCCTTCCCTAAACTTCGGGTTCTGGGTGGCTGCAAGTATTCCTACCACACCACTCATTTATTTTCTTAAACAAAATTTGTTTGGTGAAAATGCTTCCAGCACCCTCTAGTGGCCAAATAGTTATCTTTTTAAAATTCAAAAATATTTTGGGTAGAGATGGGCACGAATCAAAAAAATGGCATTTTGTTTGTCATTTGTCGTTTGGAGGGTCCGTTTCGGTTCGTTTCCATTTTTCACAAATTTTTGCAAAAAATTCATTTTTGTTTTCGTTCGTTTCATTACCATTTCAATTTTTTGTGATTTTTTAAGGATTTTAAGCAATTCACTCATATTGCAGTAACTGAAACAAAACGCACGACAAAATTTCCGGTGTTTCTGTTTGTTTCGTTTCATTTTAGAGACAAAATTCATTTGTCGTTTCGTTACGTAACGAAATGAAAAACGGAAACGGAAATGAAAAATTGTTCGTTTCGTGCCCATCTCTAATTTTGGGTGTGAGGAGGCACAAATGTTTGGGTCTATTATCCACCCAGCCACGCACCCTCACCACCCCAAATGACACAATGACCACCCACTATAGGACAGAAAGAGAATTTTAAGAGTTTTTGCTGAAGGGTCATGCAGCCTTTTTTCCACACGTTGCCTCCTGCTTCTTTATAAAATTAGAGCTTAAACTGAGTTCCCATTTCATAGCATGTTGAAATGTTGGCCCATTGGTTGTTACTGCATGGATTAATAAATGAATCACCGTTATTAATAGAAAGTCTTACCAGAAAGTATCCCATGGTGGACTTTTCTTTCCTCCTGCATAAAATGTATTAATTTTTCTCCATTCTGGGTTTGGTTTTGTCCTTTAACAATTGGCATTTTTGAATGTCTTGTAAATCTGTAAGCGACTCTTACCGCTGCTCTCACACCCAAGGATCCCAGGTGGTAAAAACAAAAAGAGGCTTGTGAAGAACACTAAAAAGAACTCTACAAACAGGTTAGAAAGGCCATTAAAAGGGTAAATGAGATTCCCTGGAAGGCGGGATCAAATGAGGATTTCAGGGTGAAAAATCCAAACTTCACACACATACAGAAAGGGACTCGAGATGTACAGATGCAAAGGTCAGCCCAGTTAGAGCGTCTGTTATGAAAATGTCAAATTCCACATGTGATCTTCAGGAACATACAGTCCTTTTAGGACACGAGGAAGTACGGTAAATAAAAGCTGCTGGTGTCACACCTTAAAAGGCTGCTGCCTGCAGTCACTGCGATTGAAGTCATCAAAGTAATTGAGCACAGAGGGATGTGACAAATACATCTCCGGAGAGCTTTACGTGTGTTCTCTCCGGAGATAAGGGCGAGGGATGCAGGCAGGGCCATCGCTAGGATAAGGGATCGGGATGAGAACATAAGAAGAGCCCTGCTGGATCAGGCCAAAGGCCCATCTAGTCCAGCTTCCTGTATCTCACAGTGGCCCCACCAGATGCGTTTGGGAGGGCATGAAACTAGATATCTGTCTCCTGATACCACTCCCCTGCATCTGCCCCTTGAAGTACCCTGGTTTTAAGCCCGAAGATGACACATCTCCATCATGGTTTGTAACCTGTGATGGACTTTTCCTCCAGGAATCTGTCCAATCCCCTTTTGAAGGCATCCAAGCCAGATGCCATCACCACATCCTGTGGCAGGGAGTTCCATAGACTTACAATGCGCTGGGTGAAAAAATATTTTCTTTTGTCTGTTCTTACTCTCCCAGCCCTCAATTTGAGTGGATGTCCCCTAGTTCTGGTATTTTGTGAGAGGGAGAAGAGCTTCCCTCTATCCACTTTACTCATGCCCTGCATTATTTTGTACATCTCAATCATATCCCCCCTCAGGCGCCTTTTTCCAGACTAAAGAGCCCCAAATGTTTTAGCCTTTCCTCAGAAGGGAGGTCCCCCAGCCCAGTAATCATTTTAGTCGCTCTCTTCTGCACCTTTTCCAGTTCCACACCAAAGATTATTATGAGATATCTCTGTGAAGGGCTGGAAAAGGATGCCTGCCACCTGAGACATCTAGGAAGGATCCAGGATCTTCACTCTGGTTCCACATGGCAGGGAAACTGCTTAGATGCTAGCCTGGCGTGTGTGCTCCCTCTCTTCTGCCCTGGGCAAGTGGCAGTGCCAGTGACATAACCAATAACTTGCAGAAGATATACCAGCTGCGCCTCTACCTGGACAAACAGAGCCTTGTGACAGTTACGCACGCACTGGTAACATCCCATATTGATTACTGCAGTGTGCTTTACCTGGGGCAGCCTTTGAAGACGGTCCGGCGATTGCTACTGGTTCAGAATCGTGCCGTGCGACTAGTGAGTGGCAGGGCTGCCAAGGAACACATCACACTGATTCTGTATAACCTGCCTTGGTTACCAGTTGCTGCCCAAGCCCAATTCAAAGTGTTTGTTTTGACATATAAATAGCCCTAAACGGCTTAAGACCTAGATACCTGAAGGACCGCCTCCTTCCATATGAAGCTACCCGGCAATTAAGATCTAGCCAGGGAGCCCTCCTGAGAGAGCCATCCCTCAAGGAGGTGAAAGGGATGGCTTGCAGGAATAGGGCTTTTTCAGCAACTGCCCCCAGACTATGGAATGCCCTCCCAAGTGAGACCCGCCTGGCACCGACATTGATGACATTTCAGCACCAAGTAAAAACCTTCCTGTTCCAGATGTTTTTTAACTGATGATTTGCAACCAGGACCTTTGCCCAACCATGCTGCAGAGTGCAGTGGAAGGAAGAAGGGCAGCCAGCAATTCCTTTGCATTCTTAGAAGACCGGTACTCTGCTCTGTCGCTAAGTGTAGATCAAGCTACAAGGACTCTCGTGGCATTTCAGAAGACTAAGAAAAAAATTATTTGGCCCCCACTTTCATGGACCCGAGCTCTCTTCTTCGAAAGCGTGAATAAGCGCAGTGCCTTGAGAAGTCACTTCTGTATCCTGTAATACTAAATTCTCTCAGTAGGTGTCACTGTATCATGCTTTCGTTCTCTAGGCCAGTGGTGCTCAACCGGTGGGTCCCCAGATGTTCCTGGACTGCAACTCCCAGAAATCCTGGCCAACTCAGCTCTTGATGAAGACTTCTGGGAGTTGCAGTCCAGGAACATCTGGGGACCCACCGGTTGAGAACCACTGGTTTAGAGTAATTCACGAGCAGCCCTTTCTAGGACAATGGAGAAAAGGGGTATTCCTCTCCATCAAGGCCAATGAAGGTGTCTTTTCTGTATGTTCCCATTCTCCCTTCAGCATTCCATGATGACGGATCTTCTAAGGCAGGCATGTCCAAACTTTGGCCCTCCAGATGTTCTGGACCACAACTTCCACTGTCCCTTGCCATTGGCAATCTAAGCCTAGAATTCTGGGAGTGGTGGTCCAAAACATCTGGAGGGCTGAAGTTTGGATATGCCTGTTCTAAGGCAGGGGTGTCCAAACCTCAGCCCTCCAGATGTTTTAGATCACAACTCCCAGAATTCCAAGCCTAGATTGCCAACGACAGTGAACTGTGGGAGTTGTGGTCCAAAATGCCTGGAGCGCCGAAGGTTCGCCACCACTGTTCTAGGGGTCGAGGTCCTGTGCAGCACCACCTTTTATGGATGTAAAGGGCAAAGCGGAGCCTCTGAAAGCAGGCCGCTTGGCCCCGATCCCTTGTAGGGCATGAATGCAACCTTCCGTGGGTCCGGTGGAGAAGAACAGGGCTGTATTTCCTTTTCTAATAGCCTGCCAAATACCGACCGTACCCCAGTCCAGATTCTTTTAATATTGGATCCATGCGTGCAGCTAGCATTTCCCATCATACCCCTCCCCAACGTGGCTCGTGTACCGTGCGCATAATCCAGGGCAAGCATCCCCCCCCCCAAAAAAAAAACACGAGGAGAGACAAACAGACAAGCCAGCAAGCAATTATAGAGCTAATTGCCAAAGAATTTGGCCCCAGAATGCTGAAATGCCCTTGGAGACCTGCCCGAATTGAGTGAAGCCAGATGGGGTTGTGTTATCAATTTTGCTCCTTAATTCCCTCTGGAACAGCAAACGCTGTTTCTCTAGCAGTCCTGGGGAAACGGAACATGACAATGGAGTAAATCCACTTTGACTTAATTTACAGATGTCATGGGACTCGCAGCTAAAACAGAAGTGCTTCCAAAAAAATCTCCATGCCTGCTGATGTTGAATATTCTTTAATCACTGGAATATGTATACAGTATATAGTTGTTGTTGTTGTCAGATGTCTATTTTGCATCCAGTAGAGTGTTTCATTAGCTGGCACACAGTGGTCCGTGAAAGTATTCCAGGATCCTCTTGAAGAGGTAATACATCCTCAGCTGTCTTTAATTCCTCAAGTGGCTGACTTTGGTGTTTAAATGTTGAAGGTGTTGGACATGAATAAGAGAATGGGGTCCAACAGGAATGAGGAAATAACATGCAACGGCATATAGCTTTTGAGTGTGTCTGCTCATGGCACACAGCTCAGGGAGCTTTCATGATGACCATCTGGATTTCAAACGTCATTGGTTATACCCCTGGCCGTGCCACAGAATACGGGAGCCACACATGCCATGAAAGCTTCTAAGGATCAGAGAAGTATTACCTGGAACCAGATTGGCTGCCATGTGGACAAATGGTGAAGATTCTAGATGTAGAATCCTAGAGTAGGAAGAGACCTCAAGGGCCATCCAGTCCAACCCCCTGCCATGCAGGAACCCCCATCACAATAGTTCTGACAGATGGCCATCCAGCCTCTGCTTAAAAACCTCCAAAGAAGGAGACCACCACCCTCCTTTGTGGCAGCATGTCCTACTGCCGAACAGTTCTAACCATCATGAAGTTCTTCCTAATATTCAAATGGAATCTCTTTTTATAGTATCCTCGAGTTGGAAGAGACCTCAAGAGCCATCCAGTCCAACTCCTTGCCATGCAGGAACCCCCATCACAGTACCTAACTCCCAACAGATGGCTATCCATCCTTTGCTTAGAAACCTCCAAAGAAGGAGACTCCACCTTCTTCCACGGCAACTTATTCCACTCCCGAACAGCTCTAACTGTCATGAGGTTCTTCCTAATGTTTAAATTGAATCTCTTTTCCTGTAGTTTGAAACCATTGCCCTGAGTCCTAGTCTCTGAAGCCATGGAAATCAAATCAGCCCCCTCTTCGATGTGACATCATATCCCCTCTCAACCTTCTTTTTGTAACACTAAACATTCCCCGCTCCCTAAGCCATTCCTCGTAAGATGTTTCTTCCAGATCTTTAACCATCCTGGTCGTCCTCCTCTGGACCTGTTCAAGGTTGTCTACATCTTTTTTTAATTTGAGGAGCACAGAACTGGACACAATACTCCAGGTGGGGTCTGACCAGAGCAGAATGATACTATCACTTCCTTTGATCTAGACCAGTGGTTCTCAACTTGTGGGTCCCCACATGTTCCTGAACTGCAACTCCCAGAAGCCTCTACCACTCGCTGTGCTGGAAGGGATTTCTGGGAGTTGCAGTCCAGGAACGTCTAGGGACCCACAGGTTGAGAATCACTGATCTAGACACTATGCTTGTGTTGATGCAACCAAGAATTGCATTGGCTTTCTTAGCCGCGGCATCACACTGAGCCCATGCCAAGATCTAGATTGGAGATGCAACCCAACACACCAAGAGGGAGCCCAGAAAGGAAAAGCTGTCCCAGAGCAACCAGGGCTCAGAGACAACTTGTGCCTTTGTGGCGTCCTGCAGCAGGTTGATCTGGAAAGTTTCTCGGCCTCTCTTCCTTGTTGTTGAGTTCTCTCATTCTGGGCCACCTGGAACCTGTGTCCACCCCATCTTCCTGCTCTGGCGGTTGTGACTAAACTGTTTCCAAAGATAATCTACGACTACATTGGTGTCTTTGCTCCGTCATTTTTCTCAGCAGAGGCGGGAGGGGAAGAGCCTTCCTGTTTTTGAACATGTGGGCGAGCATTTAAAGAAAGAAGTCTTGGACCTTAAGGAGGGCCTCTCGGCAGGCACCCCTGCCACTTCCTTCTCTCATAAGACCTGAAAAGGGTCGCTCTTGAAGACCTGAAAAGGGTCGCCATATGTCAGAACTGACTTCATAAGAACATAAGAACATAAGAAGAGCCCTGCAGGATCAGACCAAAGGCCCATCTAGTCCAGCTTCCTGTCTCTCCTAGTGGCCCCACCAGATGCCTCTGGGAGCCCATGAGGCAACTAGAGACCTGTCTCCTGATGCCACTCCCCTGCCTGGAGGGACCCTCCTTTTAAGCCGGAAGGGACCATGTCTCCTTATCATGGCTTGTCACTTGCAACTGACAAAAATTGGTCCAATCCCCTTTTAAGTCTTGGTGGACCACAAATTGAACATGAGCCAGCAGTGTGATGCGGCAGCCAGGAAAGCCAATGCGATTCTTGGTTGCATCAACAGAGGCATAGTGTCTAGATCAAGGGAAGTGATAGTACCACTCTATTCTGCTCTGGTCAGACCCCACCTGGAGTACTGTGTCCAGTAAAGATGAGCACGAAATGAGCAATTTTTCGTTTTTGTTTTCGTTTTTTCGTTTCGTTACGTAACAAAATGAAAAACGAATTTTGTCTCCAAAATGAAACGAAACGAAACGAAACACCAGAAATTTTGTCGTGCGTTTCGTTTTCGTTGCGGCAAATACATTGAACTGTAATGAATGCTAACGAAACGAGCAATTTTTCATTTTCATTTTCGTTTTTTCGTTTCATTATGTAACAAAACGAAAATGATTTTTTTTTGCAAAAAGTCACAAAAAACAAAAACGAACCGAAACGGACCCCCTAAACGACAAACAACAAACGAAACACATTTTTTTTGAGTCATGCCCATCTCTAGTGTCCAGTTCTGTGTGCCTCAATTTTAAAAGGATGTTGATAATCTCGAGCGGGTCCAGAGGAGGGCGACCAGGATGGTTGAAGGTCTGGAAGATATGTCTTACAAAAAACAGCTTAAGGAGCTGGGAATGTTTAGCCTAACAAGGGGAAGGCTGAGAGGGGATATGATGTCATATCAAAGAGGGGACTGGCTTGTTTTCCATAGCTTCAGAATCTAGGACTTGGGGCAATGGTTTCAAACTGCAGGAAAAGAGATTCAATTTAAACATTACGAAGAGCTTCATGTCAGTTAGAGCAGTTCGGCAGTGGAAGATGCTTCCCCAAAGGAGGGTGGTGGAGTCTCCTTCTTTGGAGGTTTTTAAGCAGAGGCTGGATGGCCACTTGTCAGGAGTCCTGTGACGGGGGTTGCTGCATGGCAGGGGGTTAGACTGGATGGCCCTGGAGGTCTCTTCCAACTCCATGATTGTGTGATTCTATAAAGGCATCTAGGCCAGATGCCTCACCACATCCTGCAGCAAGGAGTTCTACAGACTAACAACAGACATCTTGTTTTTCGTGATATAGTTGGGCATTGGGCCTTCTTAGAACAGGGCTGCCGACTTGACTCCCTTGGAGTCATCCTTCCATGCACCCATCGGACTTCAGTGGCCAGGGAAGGTGAGGGTGACATCCACCTGAAACCGGGGTGGTTCAAAGACGCAAGAGCATCTGAGCCTCCGGTGTATTTACGGCGAGATGTTCCTAACCCATTCCTCCAGGCCTTTGGGGGTCCGTGGCTCCGTCGATCGGGGCTCGCTGACCCCGTTGCTATAATAGGCAGGTGACTGCATTTCGCATGCCAGAAAGGAAGAGGCCAGCTGGCTGCAGACAATTTAGCCCAGCCAGCAGGATGCATGCACAGCCGTTAACGACGGTGCGGTCGAAAGGCGATCAGCTCAGCCCAGCCGGCTGGGAGCGCAGAGGGAATGTTCACCTCTCCGCTGCTGGTTCACTTCCAACTTTGGGGGATGACTGAAAGCCATTGTTATCTAACAGTTGTTCGGACAGAGTTCAGCATCAGCACCATTTCTGGCTCCCCGGACCTGAGCAGTCCTAAAATGGAACTTGTCATGGGACACCTTGAAAGAGTCCCACAGGGTGGCCAAGAAATCATGAAACGCATAAAGACACAGGTAGCTTTAACCCTTTGGCAGCGAAAGGAGAAATCAAATGTATATAGATTGTTACAGCTGATCATTCCAGGTTAAAAAAATACCCAGGAAAGGAATAGGAAAAAGAGAGTGATTTTGGCTAAGAAACCACAGAGAAGGGTTTGGGGTGGGAAACAGCATTGTTTATTTAGATCAGGCATGTCCAAACTTCGGCCCTCGTGATGTTTTGGACTACAATTCCCAGAATTCTAAGGTTAGATTGCCAGTGACAAAGGACTCTGTGAGTTGTGGTTCAAAATGTCTGGAGGGCCAAACTTTGGACATGCCTGATTTAGATGCACTGCATCCAAAATCAGCGTTCCCACCTTCCTTGCCAACCCCCAGCAGGAGCAGAAAGAGAAAATGTTGAAGCTGTATAGATTTCCCTCTTTGTGTCCCCAGGATCAGTGTGTTGCCTTTAGAGAATGCCTGTTTCCTGAATCCAGCTGCAAAGCAAGGAAGTGGCTGCCTCTTCGGTACCCACTGGCATTTCAAACACAAAAACAGCGCTTTGCGACGTTGTGTCCCCAGATGTTCTTGGGCTGCAACTCTCAGAAATCCTGGTCAGCACATTTAGCAGTTAAGACTTCTGGAAGTTGTAGCCCCAAAACATCTGGGGAACCAGAGTTGGCAGCCCTTGCTCTAGAGCAGTGGTGGCGAACCTTCAGCACTCTAGATGTTTTGGACCACAACTCCCACAGTCCTTTGTCACTGGAGATCTAAGCTTGGAATTCTGGGAGTTGTGGTCCAAAACATCTGGAGTGCTGAAGGATTGCCACCACTGGTCTGGAGCAGTGGCTCCCAAGCTTGGGTCCCCAGATGTTTGTGGTCTACAACTCCATGAGATCCTGGTCAGCACAGCAAATGTTGAAGGCTTCTAGTCCAAGAACATCTGGGGACCCAAGGGTGGGAATTGTTGACACATTAGAATGCACTTACGCCCTGCCTATTGTCACATCAAGAAGCCTCATTCCTGCAATCACATGAAAATATTACTCCTTATATGTAGTGAGGACCCAAATTCTTCTATTACAGAGTCAGGGCCTTCTCGGTGGCAGCACCAAGGTTATGAAATCAGCTCCCAGAGGAGCAACGCCTGACCCCTTCCCTGTGTTCATTTGGGAGGCAGTAATAAATGCTACTTTTCAGTGCGGGCTGGGAGACTTTGGCGGTTACTTCACGTCCATTTTGTCTCTGTTAGTGTTGTGCTTAGGAGCTGTACAAAATAACATTATTTCACATCTGTCATGCAACTACTGAAATTTGTCTCGGCCATGCCCCCAGAACGGGTGCTAGGCATGACAATCCTGTACCTGGTGCTGGGGTAGGGTTTTCCCTTGTCACTCTTTGTTCCTGCTTTCTGTTCCGAGGCAAGACACCATGTAGTAACGACTGTCACACAACAAAACATTCCTTTCTCTCAGAAAACTGTGTCCGGGTTTGTTTGTTTGTTTGTTTTTGACTTTTCAGAAGTGAAATATAAAAAAAAGAATTTTTAAGCCCCCCTCAAAAAAAGGAAAAAGGTAGCTAGACAAATTCAGTGTTTGTCACAGTACAAGACCGTGAGGTAACACTGGTCACGAGACAAGTTATTACGACCATGGGAACACTGAAACAGGGACAAAACCACGTGATTGCAACCAACGTTGTCATGGTACAAAACTAGTAGTGGAACAAAGAAGGATGTGAAGTAACCACCTCTCATATCAACCCCGGTTGAATGCTCCGTCTCTTGTTTTTGCTTCTGTCTGAGAATTGGTTTCAGCCACTGGTTCTAAATTCTTAGACTATGCTTTTTTAATTTGTGTGGTGATTTAGCGTTGACTGCTTGGTTGTAGTTTGTTTGAATTGCTTCTAAAGTGCCCAGAGTAGTGATTGGCGTCTAAATTGAAGCAACAGGTAAAAACAAAAAACAAATTCACATCAGAACTGGAAAGTAGTTACCTTTGTAACTGATTAGTTTTCAGGCTACACAAGTAGTGTGGCAAGTAACTTAGCGAAGGTATTTGGCTGAAGGTTGCTAGACACAGCCCCAGTTTTGACCTGTTGAGTGATGTCCTTCAGCTCACGTAGGGGGAGTAGACCATCATTCACAGCCACCTCCGCCAAGTCCTTCCACCACGGAATGGCTTGTTCGTGATCTCCTGGTCGCATTCTTTCGGAGAGTCCGAGGGGAGCGCAGACGCCTGGGGTGAGGAGGGGAGGCCAAAATGCAGAGCCTTGTTTCCTTTCGCATGGCTCTGGTGTTTACATCACCTTGCCAACAGCGAGACAATCATCTCCCCTCCAGGAGAGCTGCTCCAGATGTTTGGATGCAGAGACCAAACTGGAGCAGAAAGGGGGTGGGCTCTCAAACCCTCCCCAAAGAATATCCGGTCACAGGACCAACCACGCTGGTTAACGGGCAACAGAGGAGAGGTATTGTGTTGTCTGCCAAAGGTGTCCCACGGGGTGACACTCAATCACGCCTTGGCCAGCCATAATCACAAAAGACCAGGTGCTCCCATGCTTGGCTTCTCCTCTAACAGATGTATGTCCTCCTTAGACAACTCCAGGTTTCTTTCTTTTTTGGAGTCCTTTCGGGGAGCCCCAATGACCACAAAGAGATTAAGCAGAGAGAATTATCCTGGCACGTCGCCAAGCCTTCCTGTTTCCCACTCTCGTTTCAGCCCTACCTCCTGCCGAATGACCTAAAATGTTGGCATGACCTCAAGAAGAAGAAGGACCACAGGTAGAAGACTGTAGGTCATGCTTATTTTTTTTTTTTTTTTGGAGATATTCGGAGCGCTGGATGTGGACTTCTGGCCAGCGAGCTTAATCCTGCTCATGGGAGGCCCAAAGATGGCCCACGAAAGGTCCAGGTTCTCCCCCACCCTTCGTGGTGCCCCCGTCCACCAGTAGCTGAGATGGAGTTATCTTGGTTCTGATCATGGATAGCAGAGGTAGCAGGAAGACCACCGGCCGCTGCCAACCTGAAGAAGTTCAAGAAGGGCCGCTTTGAAGCTTAAAATTGCCTCCTGCCTGTTAAAAAACGGTTCTCATCCTGCAGGAATCTCTGGCATTGGAGTTGTCGGCTTTTAAACAAATGACGAAAATAAGTAAAAACAGAATAGTAACTATTATTATGGGCCAACACTAAAAACCCTACATGTAGAACAGTAACCTTTCAGGGAGAATACTTCCTGCCATGCTAGTTTTCTGTGTTGGGAAGGTAATGCTTTTGTTAATATATCCACCCTCAAATTCCATCAGTTAAGCCTCCACCTCTCAAATGCATTGAAATAGCCTTGATATAAGTCAGTCCATCTGGGAGATTCTTCAGCCAGACTTCATCTAGGAAAGAGAGCAGTGGTTCTCTACCTGTGGGTCCCCAGATGTTCATGGATTGCAACTCCCAAAAGTCTTCGTTACTAGCTGAGTTGGCCAGAATTTCTGGGAGCTGCAGTCCAGGAACATTTGGGGACCCACAGGTTGACAACCACTGATCTTCAGCCCTCCAGATGTTTTAGACAACAACTCCCAGAATTATAAGCTTAGATTGCTAGTGACAAAGGACTGTGGGAGTTGTAGTCCATAACATCTGGAGGGACAAAGTTTGGACATGCCTTCTAAAGGCTACCAAGATCAACATCTGGAAGACTCTTGTTGCCACCCATTGAAAACCCAAGCTTGTAGCTGCAGTTCGAATCCCCCACTGGGTCTCCTACACAGGGGTTGGAGTTGATGATTCAGAGCAGTCGTCCTCAACCTTTGGGTGCCCAGATGTTCCTGGACTGCAACTCCCAGATGTCTTCATCATGAGCTGAACTGGCCAGTGGGGGATTCAAAGTGCCAACCCCTGGCTCCGCAGCCAGATGCCTAAAGCCACTGAACTATCCTGCAGTCACTTGAGGGACACTGTTCCCTATGGAAGAAGTAGAGACAGGGACTGCTCCTTGTTTCAAGAGACTACAAGTCCCAAAATTCTCTGACCACTATGGACACCTGGACGAAGATATTCCGAGAGTTGTTGCTCAAGACCTTTTGAGAGACTGCAGCTACAAGCTTGGGTTTTCAATGGGTGGCAACAAGAGTCTTCCAGATGTTGATCTTGGTAGTCTCTAGAAGGTATGTCCAAACTTCAGCCCTCCAGATGTTATGGACCACAATGCTCACGGTCCTTTGTCACTGGCAATCTAAGCTTAGAATTCTGGGAGTTGTAGTCCAAAACATCTGGAGGGCTGAAGATCAGTGGTTCTCCACCGGTGGGTCCCCAGATGTTCCTGGACTGCAACTCCCAGAAATCCTGGCCAGTTCAGCTCGTGATGAAGACTTCTGGGAGTTGCAGTCCAGGAACATCTGGGGACCCACAGGCGGAGAACCACTGATCCAGAGGGTCTAGTTTTAAGATGATTCTTGAGCTGCAAGATAGCTCGGCAGTTTAGGACTCCATTGGTTGGGAGTTTGATTCTCCAATGTGCTTTCTTGGCAGGGGCTGGATGTTGTGATCCAGAGAGCCCCTTCCAGCTGTGTAGGCTGAAGGTTATAGGAACCCCAGCCTGGCCCATTCAACAAAGAGCCAAAGGACGCAAAAGCCCAGCTCTTCATAGGGCTGGATATTTTTCTGAATTGGTTGCCTTGTTCCATAAATGGTCTTGGCACCTGGATTGTAGGCCGAGGGTGCTGCTTTTCACAAGATCGCCCTTCTCCTTCCGTCGTTCCAGAGTGACCTCCAACCCCAGAAGGATATCAATGCAATCTTTTTTTCTCTTTGCCTCCAATCACTGGGAAGGGGAAGGGCAGCCCAGAGACGGGTGTCCCAAGCCAATTCGCTTCACATCTCCGCACCAAAGCAAAAAGGAAGAAAAACCCGTTCTGCAAATTGTTGTGATTAGACACGGAGGGGGGTGGTTTTCTAAGCCCCCCCCCGGCCTGGAACTGCTAGGATGGGGGTCATCGAAGCAAGGAAGAGAAACAGATCCTTGAGCCAAAGCAAATAGAAAAGTCTTGCCTCCAGGGACCAGCCGAGTGGCTTGCTTCGTGTTCCGTTTTGACTGCCAAAAACTTCCAGTGCCAGGATCTCTCGATTGCCTTCTATGTGTGGATTTTTTTAAAAAAAGATTATTTTTATTTATGAGCTGCATGGACATAGGGGCATGAAAAGAGTGAAAGAGCTGGGCCTGTTTAGCCTCAAGAAGAAGAAGAAGAAGAAGAAGAAGAAGAAGAAGAAGAA
>JAHTLZ010003311.1:673056-694743 GCA_023846285.1 Phrynocephalus versicolor
AGATAGATAGATAGATAGATAGATAGATAGATAGATAGATAGATAGACAGATAGACAGATAGACAGATAGATAGATAGATAGATAGATAGATAGATAGATCATCACAGTATTTCTGACAGATGGACATCCAGCCTTTGCTTGAAAACCTCCCAAGAAGGAGACTCCACCACCCTCCTTTGTGGCAGCATATTCCACTGCCAGACAGCTCTAACCATCAGGAAGTTCATCCTAATGTTTAAACTGAATCTCTTTTCCTGCAGTTTGAAACGATTGCCCCGCGTCCTAGTCTCTGAAATCATGAAAAATAACCTGTTCCCTCTTCAGTATGACATCCTGTCAAATGTTTAAACATAGCTATCATATCCCCTCTCAGTCTTCTTTTTGTACGGCTAAACATTCCCAGCTGCCTAAGCTGCTCCTCTTCAGACATTTCTTCCAGACCTTCAACCATCTTGGTCGCCCTCCTCTGGACCCGTTCAAGGTTGTCAACATCCTTTTTAAATTGAGGTGCTCAGAACTGGACGCAGTACTCCAGGTGCGGTCTGACCAGAGCAGAATAGAATGGTCCTATCAACTGGACATTGACTGCCGTTTGACGTCTGCCAGTTGCAAATCAATCTGTGGATCTTTTTAGTCCAACTAAACGTCCTCTCCTTGCAGGTGGATCCGGATGACGTCCTGACCAAGGAGGAGCAGATATTCCTGCTGCTAAAGGCCAAAGCCAAGTGTGAGCGTCATATAAAAGCCAAAGCACCCCGGCTGCAAGGTGAGTGATGCCCCAAGGGCGAGCGGGAACCTCCCAAGGAAATGTGCCAGTTGTGCAATCCAGATGGTCTGGGTTTAATCCCTCATGCATTTATTTATTTATTTTATTTACAAAAAAAAAAAATCAGCCACTCCACTACCAAGAGGCCTCTGGGCAGCATACAACAATGTATTAAAAACTACAGTGGTACCTCAACTTACAAATTTAATGAATCTTTGAATCTTTGAAATTTAATGCATTCCAAATGCATGCTCCTAAGTCAAACTACTCTTAAGTCGGGGTACCTATCTAAAAAATTGAAAAAATAAATTAAAAATAAAAAAAAATTGTAAGTCGAGCAGACCATATCTAAAATTTGTAAGATGGCGGTTAAAACGCCAACAGTTTCCCGCTCTTAAGTTGAGCTGCTCTTATGTCGAGCTGCCCTTAAGTTGGGGCACCACTGTGTAAAACAATAACATTATTAAAACTATAAAATACAATACAGTTAAAACAACATACAATACAAATTATAAATTATAAAATCCTGCTGCTCATGTGTCCATCCAAAAAATCTAATCAAAATGCTGGCCGAACAGGAAGGTCTTTCCCTGGCACCGAAAAGCCAAAAGTGTTGGCGCCAGGCAGATCTCCGTAGGGAGGGCATTCCAGAGTTGGGGGGCAACCGCCGAGAAGGCCCTGCTTCGATATGCCACCCCCCTTACCTCTTTGAGGGACAGGCAGGCTCATATGGAATAAGGCGGTCCTTTAGATAACCAGGTCCTAAGCCGTTACCTAAAGCTGTGTTTATACTGGTATAACTTTTATGTCAGGCCAAGATGGGATGGGATTTCAGCGCTTTTACACGACCTCTAAAATCCGGTGGCAACTTAAATTCGAACCAGAGATTGTGGGGGTTTGTCCCTCTTCCTGTGTTCCCACCCCTCCGCACTCCATTTCTCCTGTCTGCATGAGGGGAGGGAGAAAAAAGGGGGGGAAATGCAGGCTCACCTCTGTCTGCCGGTGGAAGCAGACCCGAGCTGCCCCGTAGTGATTCCTGTCTCTTAAAGGGGCGGTGGGGACAAAAAACAAACAGAAGGCGAGGGAGCCCAGCATTCACAGCTTTACAATCTGCATCAGAAGATTTTTTACCTCCTGAAGGCCAGATACTTGAAAAGTGCACTGGGACGCGCTTAGGTGGGCATGGTCACACTTAATTTTTTTTAAAATCCGGAGCTGGTGGGAAAACATTTTTAAGCTCCGGATCTGGGAGCCCTTTGCCTCGGATTTTAGGGGTCGTGTAAAAGCGCCCCATGTCCAACTGCTGCGCTGAACTAACTGGGCACCACCTTCTCCCACCCACACCATGGCAAGGCGCTGGTTCCGTCTGTCACATTCGTTTTCTATTTTGAGCGGCTTCTTTTAATTGGTGCCAGATGTGCCGAGGCACCGAGAGAGAGAGAGAGAGTTTTGCCGGGTGGGATGTGGGACAAACCTTGGGTCCTTTCTCAGTCCTGCAGCTGTTGTGTCTTGGAAAAAGGCATCATCACACTTTCAGCTTACCACCCAGCTCGGGGACCCAAACCTCTCGATCTATAGGGTTGATGCCGAGGGAGACCAATTCGTATGGCTTTTCTGCAAACACCCTTAGGGAAAGCAAAATGATTTTTCTCTGTGCACTTAAAAGCATTTTTGAAAAGCATGATCTATCTTCAGCTTCCCGGCCACCAAAACCTCATCCACTGCAACACGCCTTGCGGTGCATGGCTAGGAGAGGCCGTTTTTCCTGCCCCTTTTTATTTTGGAAAAGAATGACAGGAGGGAAAACGTCCCCCACCTTTAATGATAATAACATGGCCGTCTGCATAGGTCAGGGAGTGCTGTGGTGCCGGTGGTTGGGGGTTGGATCCCCCGACTGTGCCTCATGGGAGAAGGGCCACCCTGTGTGGTCTTGGGACAGCTTCGTCATCCCAGGACGACCCCCAGAAGATGGAAATACAAACCACTCCTCGGCAGTTCCTATGTAGAAACCCTCCCGAAAAAGGATCACCGTAAGTCAGAACAGACTCAACGGCACATGGTTATAAAGTTGGCTGGGTGGCTCAGTGGTTTCAGTCTCTGGCCACGGATTCAGAGGCTGGGAGTTAGATTCCTCACTGTTCCTCCAGGCAGAAGAGCCACCCTAGGTGGCCTCAGGCAACCGGCAATCCCAAGGTGTCCACAGAAGAAGGGAATGGGAAACCACTTCTGAGTATTCTCTATCTTGAAGACCTGAAAAGGGTCGCCATATGTCAGAATTGACTTCATAAGAGAATAAGAACATAAGAAGAGCCCTGCTGGATCAGGTCAAGGGCCCATCTAGTCCAGCTTCCTGTATCTCACAGTGGCCACACCAGATCCCTCTGGGAGCGCACGAGACTAGATCTCTGTCTCCTGATACCACTCCCCTGCATCTGGCCCTTGAAGGACCCTGGTTTTAAGCCTGGAGATGACACATCTCCCTCATGGTAACCTGTGAGGGACTTTTCCTCCAGGAATCTGTCCAATCCCTTTTGAAGGCATCCAGGCCAGAGGCCATCACCACCTCTTGTGGCAGGGAGTTCCACAGACTAACAATACGCTGGGTAAAAAAAATTCTTTTTGACTGTTCTCACTCTCCCAACCCTCAGTTTCAGTGGATGTCCCCTAGTTCTGGTATTTTGTGAGAGGGAGAAGAGCTTCCCTCTATCCAATTTGCTCATGCCCTGCATTATTTTGTACATCTCAATCATATCCCCCCTCAGGCGCCTTTTTCCCAGACTAAAGAGGCCCAAATGTTTTAGCCTTTCCTCATAAGGGAGGTGCCCCAGCCCAGGAATCATTTTATTCGCTCTCTTCTGCGTCTTTTCCACTTCCACGATGTCTTTTTTGAGATGCAGTGACCAGAGTTGTACACAATACTCCAGGGGCGGCCCTACTATCGACTTCAGGGCACATAATTATTACTATTATTTAATAATAATTATAATGGTGGACTGCCAAGTCAACCCCAGCTTACGATGACTTTCCCAAGGGTTTCTAGGAACCAAGTATTCAGAGGCAGTTTCTCAGTTCTTCCTGTGGGTGGTAATCGAGGATTCCAGGACAGCTAGCCAAGCGGCCACACAAGTGGCAGGGTGCTTAATAATGCTCTCCGTCACACCGACTCCGAGAGATCTTGGCTGGCTCCTCTCACCAGAAGACGGACACATTTTTTTTCTGTGTGCATCGGGAACACATCTGTTTGTCGTCGTGTTCTCCCAATGGCACATGTCAATGTTTTGTGTCATCGTTTATTCCCACCAAGAGCATAATTTTTGGATGGCTATGATACAAACCTACTGCTTGCCCGTGACCAGCTGCTATGAGTCCATTTGGGCCAGTCATCATGTAAGATCTGTGGGGGGAGGGGGCAGAAAGATGGCCCATTCCAAACTTGGTACAGCCATTGGAGAGAAAAAGGTCTTCCTTGAAGTTATTAATAATACCCATGTGCCATCGAATCAATTCTGATTTCTGGTGAGCCTCTCCAGGGTTGTCTAAATAGGGAACACTCAGAAGTGGCTTCCCCATTCCCTTCTTCTGGGGTTGACCTGGGATAGTGCAGCTGGCCCAAGGCCACCCAGGCTGGTTCTTCTCCCAGGAGGTCCAGTGGGGAATCGAACTCTTCACCTCAGGATCTGCAGCCAGAGACCTCACTCCCAGTTTCTTACTGGTATCAGAGGCAGTGAAATCTGACTGGGACAAAAGGAACATTTTCAAAGCCAATTGGGAGAGGAAGAAAGCATAAGATGAGATGTTTTCTGACCACACTGTGGAGCTCACAAGAACAGCAAGCTCTGCTTTGCCTGCCGTCTGCGTCCCGTTAGCGCTAATTAATCAGACGCAGCAATGAAGCCATGGCTAATTAAAAGAAGAGAAAGACATGCCGTGGGAATCCTCAGAAGTGGTTTGGAGGAATTCGACAGCGTGGAGTTTTTAAAAATGGAACGGCATGCCTCTCATTAGCACAACCAAGCTGGTTCCGCTCATGGGTGACATATTGGCCGTCACATAAGAGCTGGCAGCCCAGTGCAGCCTAGTAGCAACATGAAGTAGAGGATTCTGGGAGCTGTAGTCCAAATAGGGGCCTGCTTGGTTCTTAGAAACCCTTGGGAAAGTCACCGTGAGCTGAGGTTGACTTGGCAGTCCACCATTATAATTATTATTAAATAATTGTGTGTGTGTGTGTGTGTGTGTGTGTGTGTGTGTGTGTGATGCAAGCCCGGAAGTGTTTGTCTGCAGTTCTGAGGACAACGTACTGGAGGTTGGGAGAACATTTTGAGCTCACTGAGCTCATAAGATGGACACCAACAAAAGTAGATAAGTACAGTAAATAAGTTAGTAAGTAAATAAGTAAATACCTTGTTCATCATAAGCCAATCTCATATGCGAGGGGGAAATCCTGTTACAAATTAGCTTCAATAAAAGAGGTTTGATGGCAAAGCTCTAGATTCCCAGTTCCATCCTGACCATCTCAAAGAGGTGATAAGTCTGAGGATGCAGGGTTAGATTCACAAAAGCTGTGCTAAATTTGTTAAGTCTTTTAAGTGATGCCATATTATTCCCTTTGGAAGCCCACCCCCCAAATAAATGTGTCCAACAGTGTAGAAATAGCATTTTGCAGACAAGGGACCCAGGAAGCAAATTTGCCATATAAAGCAGAACTCGTTTGTCTGCATCTGAAAAGATACAGAGCTAAATAGACTAAGAAACGACATGTAGAAAAAGATGAGGACAACTCAAGGGCCCAAACAGACAAGAAAATTGGCCGTTTTCCAAAGCTGAGATTGATGATAGTGGATAATCGCATGCCCATTGCTGCTTACGTCAGCTCTTCACTTAATAAATGAACTACCTCATTATATTGGCAAATCAGTCACTTCCCCTTTTTGGCAGAGGGCAGGGGAAGTGATTTCTCTCCCCCCACCCCACCCCAGTAGATAGACTGATGTGCTGCATCACTTGTTAAGTGCTTCACCGTTTCGGCATTCCCGGTCGCTGGAAATGAAGCCAGGGAGAGCCAATTGTTCCCATGCAAATAAAATTAGAAGCTCCTCAACGGGCCAAAAAAGTGCGAGAAAGAAGGAACGAGGTGTCTCCCCAATGTGTGGCAGTGGTGAAGAAGGCCAATTACATGCTAGGGACGATCAAAAAGGGGATTGAAAATAAAACAGCCAACGTTGTAATGCCATTATACAAAACTATAGTAAGGCCGCACCTGGAGTATTGGGTTCAATTCTGGTCACCGCATCTCAAGAAAGACATAATGGAACTGCAAAAGGTGCAGAAGAGAGCGACTAAAATGATTACTGGGCTGGGGCACCTCCCTTATGAAGAAAGGCTAAAACATTTGGGCCTCTTTAGTCTGGAAAAAAGGTGCCTGAGGGGGGATATGATTGAGACATACAAAATAATGCAGGGCATGAGTAAAGTGGATAGAGGGAAGCTCTTCTCCCTCTCACAAAATACCAGAATTAGGGGACATCCACCCAAACTGTGGGTTGGGAGAGTAAGAACAGACAAAAGAAAATATTTTTTCACCCAGCGCGTTGTTAGTCTATGGAACTCCCTGCCACAGGATGTGGTGATGGCATCTGGCCTGGATGCCTTCAAAAAGGGGATTGGACCGATTCCTGGAGGAAAAGTCCATCACAGGTTACAAACCATGATGGAGATGTGTCCTCTCCAGGCTTAAAACTGGGCTACTTCAAGGGCCAGATGCAGGGGAGTGGTATCAGGAGACAGATATCTAGTCTCGTGTGCTCCCAGACGCATCTGGTGGGGCCACTGGGAGATACAGGAAGCTGGACTAGATGGGCCTTTGGCCTGATCCAGCAGCAGGGCTCTTCTTATGTTCTTATGAGGTGGGCTGGTGCCCTTGAGCAAAGGCATCACCTGAACGCCATCTTGAAGAGCGAGCCAGCCTCTCCCTCGACCACTCCAAACAGCGGGCTAAATGCCTGTGTAGTCAACCTCCAAGGAAGCCGGCCAAAACCTTTTTTTGCATAATACAAGTGTATGCGGGAGGGAAATCCAAGAACCAAATTCTATTTGAGAACAGCCAAATGGAATCAATTCTATGTTCATTAATAGAGTGGAGGAGCCGTCCCTGGTTTCATTTAAACCACATCTGGCTCTGCCCTCGGAATGTGCAATGTGACCAGGGACCCTATATGCCCATAAAACTCCGGTGGCCATCCCATCCTCTTTTCCAGGGCCAATCAAGAGGGTCGGCGGGTGGGGGCGGGGGAGAGAACAGAAAACCTCCCTTCAGCAGAGCTTAATTTGTGAAATGAGAAACATATTTTGGATTTAATTCAGGAGGAATCACTCCAGGGAAAAGTAAAATACAGGATCATAGGATCACAGAATCACAGAATCATAGAGTCAGAAGAGACCTCAAGGGCCATCCAGACCAACCCCTTGCCATGCAGGAACCCCCATCACAGGACTCCAAACAGATGGCCATTTAGCCTCTGCTTAAAAACTTCCAAAGAAGGAGACTCCACTACCCTCCTTTGTGGCAGCATATTCCACTGCCAAACAGCTCTAATGAAGTTCTTCCTAATGTTCAAATGGAACCTCTTTTCCTGTAGTTTGAAATCATTGCCCCACGTCCTCTGAAGCCATGCAAAACAAACCTATTCCCTCTTCCATATGTGTGTGTGTGTGTTGTGTCATTATAGTCATGACCGACTCTTTGTGACTCCCTGTCCATGGAGTTTTCTTGGCAGGAATATTGGAGTGGTTTGCCAGTTCCTACTCCAGGCACCTACAGCACCTGGTATTCCCTGGTGGCCTCCCATCCAAGTACTAACCAGGAGCGATGGATTGTTATGCTGTAAATATATATAGAAAGCCAACGCTTTTGCTTTATTTTCTGAAGGAAACACAACTAGGGAGGAGACTTTCAGATTTCTTGGATTAGAAACTTCACCAATCTCCATTGTTTCTACCTGACAGCCAAACACATTCCAGTCACCTAAATGTGTCTCACCTGAGCGAAAGGCCTGAAATGGAAGGCGTTAATTAATTAATTAATTAATTAATTTTGAATATTTTTACCCCACCTTTCTCCTTGGAAAAGGACCCAAAGTGTCTTACAATAATGAACTTACAATAAATAATGGCATACAATAAAGGCTAAGCTAGGACCACCTCTACCTACCTTCCTGTTCAGGAGGAGGGTATTTATACTCAGCCCTTTTCTCGGTGTGTGTGTGTGTGTCATGTGTCGTGTTGTGTCATTACATTTGTGACCGACTCTTTGTGACCCCATGTCCATGGAGTTTTCTTGGCAGGAATATTGGAGTGGTTTGCCAGTTCCTACTCCAGGCACCTACAGCACCTGGTATTCCCTGGTGGTCTCCTATCCAAGTACTAACCAGGGCCGACCCTGTTTAGCTTCCGAAATCAAGCGAGATCGGATGTGCTTAGGGCATCTATGTGACATCCTTTCAAATATTTAAACAGCTATTCGAGATGGGCACGAATCAAAAAAATGGCATTTCGTTTGTCGTTTGTCATTTGGAGGGTCCGTTTCGTTTCGTTTCCGTTTTTCATGAATTTTCACAAAAAAATCGTTTTCCTTTTCGTTTGTTTCATTACCATTTCATTACCATTTATTTCAATTTTTTGTGATTTTTTTTTTTAGGATTTTAAGCAATTCACTCATATTGCAGTAATGGAAATGAAACGCATGACAAAATTTCCGGTGTTTCTGTTCGTTTCGTTTCATTTTAAAGACAAAATTTGTTTGTCGTTTCGTTAGCTAACGAAACGAAAAAATGAAAATGGAAACGAAAAATTGTTCATTTCGTGCCCATCTCTAATAGCTATTCTATCCCCTCTCAGCCTTCATTTTGATCCCCTCGATTCCGAGAGTTGGGTGCTTCCAAGGAGACTCAGAGGTCCTCTAGACCAAGGTCCTTCTACCACTGCCAGAAAGCTATGGGAGGAAACAGCCCTGATAGATGGGCATCTGGCAGTTACTTTGCCATGCATCCGGAACACTCAGCACCACCCGCTAACCTGCTGGTGGTGGTTACGTGCCCAACAACTAATGCTCTCAAGGGGTTTATATTTATATTTATATTTGCACGTATTGACCACATAACTTTCCTATGGCAACTCTGGATGGTTTACAACAAATTATAACAAGTTCTACTTTGTGGTGCATAGGTTGCTTGCCTGATGTTACCTGGGCATTCTCAACATACAGGCTGAAGCAGTGGTCCCCAGCCTTGGGTCCTCAAATGTTCTTGGACTACAACTCCCAGAAATCTTGGCCAGTACAGCTAAGGGTGAAGGCTCCTGGGAGTTTTAGCCCAAGACCCCCAGGGGACCCAAGGTTGGGAACCACTGCTCTATCAAGGGTCCAGCGCATGAGCCCCAGATGGCTGGTCCTGGCCAATTGTTCACTTCTGCCCCATAGGCTGAGGGACTGCAGGAGCCCCTGGGCCCGGTTTTTGAGTGCTGCAGCAGGAGGTCTAGAGCAGGCATGTCCAAACTTCAGCCCTCCAGATGTTTTGGACCACAGCTCCCACAGTCCTTTGTCACTGGCAATCTAAGCTTAGAAGTCTGGGAGTTGTGGCCCAAAACATCAGGAGGACCGAAGTTTGGACATGCCTGGTCTAGAGGCACAAGCGGTGTACAGAAACAATGCTGGGAGCTCAGTGGCTTAGGCCTCCGGCTGTGAAGCCACAAGTTGGAAGTTCAATTCCCCACTGGGCCTCCTTGAGAGGGTCCACGATCCAGAGGGTCCCTTCCAGCTTTGCAATTAAAGGGGGTTTGTTTATTTAAAAGGGGTTATGGTGGCTCAGTGGACTAAGACTCCGAAAACTGTCGACTGCAAAGTCAGCAGCTCGGCAGTTTAAATCCCAGGTGCCTCGCAGCGGAGCGAGCTCCCGCTGATAACCCCAGCTCCTGCCAACCTAGCAGTTCGAAATAATGTAAAATGCAATAGATAAATAGGTACTGCCATAAAAAGTGGAAACGTAAATCAGTGTTTACTTGCAGCCATGCCGGCCACTAGAGATGGGCACGAAACGAGCCATTTTTCGTTTTTGTTTTTCTTTTTTCTTTTCGTTACGTAACGAAAATGAAAACAAAAAATTTTCAAAACAAAACGAAAACGAAAAATTTTGCCGTGTTTTTTGTTTTCATGCGGCAAATGTATTGAACTGAAAAGAATGCTGACGAAACAGCAATTTTTCGTTTTCGTTTTTGTTTTTTTCGTTTCATTTCGTAACAAAAACGAAAACGAAAAATTTGCAAAAAAACCCCAACGAAAACGAAAATGAACCAAAACGGTCCCCTAAACGACCAAACGACAAACGAAACACCATTTTTTGAGTCATGCCCATCTCTACTGGCCACGTGGCCATGGACTTGCACAACACTGGCTCTTCGGCTTGAATACAGAGATGAGCACTGCCCCTAGAGATGGGCATGACACGCATGTGCAGGGGGAGAACCTTTACCTTTTTATTTATTTAAAATATTTATAGGCCGTCTCTCTCCCAAAGGATCCAGGACGGCTTATAGGATTTAAAAAATAAAAAATAAAAGCACAATAATACTGTAGTCAATTATTACATTGCACTACACCAACAAACCACTAGGGAGCCCCCTTCTTCTGAAAAATCCCTGAAGGCTCCCTTGAGTGTGAGAGGGATAGTCTAGATGACCCCTGCACGGTTCTCTCCCAGTCCTGCCATGTCGTGATCCGTGGGGCTCTTTTCCTAACGCCTTGGCCTGAAGCTATGTGACCTAACCCTCCTGCCCCATTGTTGACGCTCTATAAAGTTCCCCTTTGCAGCAGTTAGCGCCCACTTGGAAGGAGAGTAGACCCAAGAGAGATTTTTGTTGTCGTTGTTAATTTAAAGCGAAAGGAGGGGGGGATAAAAACCCAGGTCCCCACAAGCTTGCGGTTTGCTTGCTTTCTTACAAATTTAGCCTCCAGATGAAAGATATCCAGAAGGAACAGGAACCCCCCACCACCACCAAACATTTTTCTTTGAGACATAGGCAAACATTACGTTTTGCAACCAAGCTGGTTGAACCCAGGCGGGCCTGGAAGGGTATGAAAAGAAACCCTGAGCCAGGAGAGATTCAAACTCTCCACACACACACCCCAGTGCTTTTATGAATTAGGAGCCTATGTTGACGATGGTTTGGAAACGACGAAGGGACATTTTGCGGAGCAGGGAGAAAAGAACGGGAGATTCACACAAGCTTGTTATTATGAGCGGCAAATGTTTAGAGTGTGCCAGTCCTGGATAGAAAAGGACTGCCAGAAGGTTTGGTGCCCTCCCCACTGTCCCAAATAAAACCCCATATTTGCTTGGGCAAAAGCTACCCTCTAATATTTAACAGATTAAAATAGGCGCACCGTGGTGTACATCTAACACCTCTGGCCGCAAACTACGGTAAGGTGTGTGAGAACTGAGCACTCAAGCACACCTCACATGCAACACTAAAATACACAGACACACACACACAACTGCATACTATCATCAGTTGTGCGGCGAGAACTCTTCCTTTCCTGATTTGGAATGGAAGATAGGATGGAGGTGAGTTCAGGGTGTGGAAACATTTCATTATTTCCGGCCAACGGTTGCCAGAATCCCAGCATGGCTAGTTAAGAACATAAGAAGAGCCCTGCTGGATCAGGCCAAAGGCCCATCTAGTCCAGCTTCCTGTATCTCACAGTGGCCCCACCAAATGCATTTGGAAGCGCATGAGACTAGATATCTGTCTCCTGATACCACTCCCCTGCCTCTGGCCCTTGAAGTACCCCGGTTTTAAGCATGGAGATGACACATGTCCACCATGGCTTGTAACATTTGATGGACTTTTCCTCCAGGAATCGGTCCAATCCCCTTTTGAAGGCATCCAGACCAGATGCTATCACCACATCTTGTGACTCAACGGCTAGAATCCAATTAATTTGTGGAGTCAGGTGCAGCTAGGGTAGGTCCATTGGAATCAAGGGAACTACAGAGGAGTTGATGTACCATATCCCAGCTGATTCAATGGGGCTACTCTAGTGGAATTTGCTGGACAAAGTTGCAGAACGTGGGCCTTTGAATTGTCGTGATCTGAAAGCCTCTGGAAGACAAGTCCTGCCGGGGAAAGCTCAGTGGTTGAGGTCTGTGGTTGCAGAGCCAGAGGATGGGGGTTCGTTTCCTCATGGGAGAAGGGCCACCCTGTGTAGCCTTGGGCCAGCTTCATAGTCCCAGGACACCCCCCCCCAAGAATATAGAACCACTAAACCACTTCTGATTGCTGTCTACATAGAAAACCCCCAAAAAGTGTTGCTACAAGTCAGAATTGACTCGACACCACATCTGGAAGTTGGGTCATGGCAACTGGACTTCTTCTTGATTGAGAGAAACGTTTCGCTGCTCATCCAAACAGCTTCATCAGTCTGAATACAGCTAGTGTACAAGTCCTCCATCTTATAGTCAGCTTTGACCTCTTGTCACCCTGGTCTGAAATAGGCTCATAAAATGGACAATGGTCTGAATAGCACATGATTATAAGGTTGTCTGGAATGCTCAGTGGTTTATAAGTCTCTGGCTACAGAGACAGAGGTTGGGAGTTTTGATTCCCTACTGGGTCTCCTGGTAGTACCGCTAGCCTAGGTGGCCTTGGGCAAGCTGCACAGTCCTTGAAGGAGGGAATGGGAGACCACCTGGAAGTGTTACCTACCCAGAAAATCCGATACCAGAAAACAGTCGGATTCACTTCATGACACGTTTTGTTGTTGTTGTTGTTGGTGGTGGTGGTGGTGGTGGTGGTGGTGATTAGAGATGGGCACGACTTAGCGGTATTTTCGTTTTTGTTTTCATTTTTTCGTTTTCGTTACGTAACGAAACAAAAACAAAAACCAGTTCAAAAATGGACCGAAAACGGAAACGAAACGACTAATTTTGAGCCAATTTTCGTTTTTCGTTACTGGAAAAACACATAATGGAGCTAAATGGGGAGAAATGAAAAATTTTTCATTTTCGTTTTCGTTTTTTTGTTTTCGTTACGTAACGAAACGAAAACGAAAAAATTTGAAATTAGCTCACGAAAACGGAAACAAAACGAAACGGACCCTAGCCGAAAACGAAAATGAAAACGAAAAAAATTTTCTGAGTTGTGCCCATCTCTAGTGGTGATGATGATGATGATGATGATGATGGCACATAGTGACAGTTTCAGGCAGGTATGTCAAGCAGGCATTTGCCATGCATCAGAATACCTTTTGTTTCCTGCTTGCTGCCCCATTTAATCCAGAGTACAGGAAGGTGATCTACAAAGATCTACATGTGTCATCAAGTGTTGATCTACAAAGATCTGTCTCTGTTGACCCAGCCAGCTGCTTCTGCTAAGTGCTATGGTCCCCAACTCTGGTCCTCCAGATGTTCTCAGACGACAACTCCCAAAAATCCTAGTCAGCAGAGGTAGCGGTGAGGACTTCTGGGCATTATAGTCCAAGACCCAAGATCAGAGACAGTTGGCTCAGGAGACGTCTAAATCCCTCGGACCAAATATGTCTCCACTAGCGAGCCTCCAGCTTTGCAGAAGTGAACACCTACAAATCTCTTCTGTGTTTAATAGCTGATCAGATCTGGAAATTACTCCGTCCAAATGCAAAACTGAGAGTTGCATTTTTATGGTGAAAGCAGCAGCTAAACCTTGTGAAATGTGTGCGTGCGTGCATGCATGCATGCGTGCATACACGCATCTCTCTGTGTGTGTTTGACACAAGCCTGGGGGGTGTTTGTGTGTGCCTATTTGTAGCTACATCCTCTGTGCTGCTTTGATGGCGGTCAGAAGCCTTCCTATATTCCGCGTCGCCTCTGAATCGGCTACCGAAGCTTGCTTGAAGCCAACATTCACAGCAAATTTGCAATTTCCTGGCATAACATTCAAGCCCTGTCAGAAAATCCTGGCAAGGGGGGGGCAGATGGGGGAGAGAGAGGCAACCAGGCTACCGACATTTCTCAGGTGGGGGGTGGGGGGGTGGGCACAGGTCTGGTTTCCATCCGAAGTCACGGTGCATAGCTTTCTCCTTCTCCCCACCCCCACCCCAGCAAATATTTTGAGATGTGCTCCCTGGGTTCCTCTCCAAGCCGCTGGTTGTCCTTCCCGTAATGGAGTGACCACAGCTGCGGTCTCTGGTGCCTGGCTCGCCAGGCCAGAGTAACCTCGGGGTGATTTATATTCTGCGTTCCTGGACAAACACCTTGGGATCTTGTTGACATTTTGTTTTCCAGCCAAAAGGGCCTGTGCAGAGAGTTTGAAGGTGCGACTCACAAGCAGCAGGACTTGCGTTTTGTAGAAACACTGGAGAGAGATGAGGAAGACAGCAAAAGGCTTTTAATAACCATGAATGAATCCCCAGAGGCCTTATTTTAATGTTTACTTGCTTTTAATTACTCAATTATATTTTTTTCCTAGGGTCTGGCTTAATTGTTTTTTTTTTCAATGTTTAACTTATTCTGTTTTCAATTCTGTTCCTTTTCATATCGTGTGTGCTGCCTTGCGTCCCCTTGCGGGGAGAAAGGTGGCCTGTAAGCAAAACAAATCAACACGTTAAAAACATAACAAGTTGAACATTAAAAAGCAATTAAACCAGACACTGATTAAAACGCGGCTGAATAATTGAAAGCCAGCAAATATTAAAAACTTTCTCAACTTTTAAAAGTGGCCTATTCAGCTAGTGTCACGTTTCTCCCAATAGCTAGCCGTCAGGGCCAGCCTGCTTCTTCTGCAAAACCAATCTCCCCATGCAAATGCAAAAGTGGTCTGCTTATATACCGCCCCATACCACTTCAAGTAGTCTCTGGGCACTTTACAGTTTTAATTACAGTACGCAGGCTACACATTACCCACACACACACACTCACACACACACACACCACCAGCAACCTGGGTACTCATTTTACCGACCACGGAAGGATGGAAGGCTAAGTGGTGGAAAGCTTATCTGTAGTAAGGATCTTCAAAATTTGCTGTGTTTTTCCCCCAAAGTAAAGGAACGGGCTGAATTAACTAATGCCCAGTACTGCTTCTGATTAAAGTATTATCCTCTGCAGGATTTTTGTATCTCTCTTGTGCTTGTCAATTTCAGAGACAAGTTGCATATTACCGTTAAGAGATCTGCAATTTCATTTCTCAGTTCCTTAATAACCCTTGGGTGGATGCCATCTGGGCCCGGTGACTTATTGATCTTCAATTTATCATTTAAACCTAAAACATCCTCTCTTTTTAACCTGTTTTTCATTTAATTCTTTAGTCAAGAGGGGCGGGGAGATCTCCTGATAAGGGATCTCAATCCGGGCTTATAGTATTGAAAAGAGTACAGTTAAAACTACATTGTTGCTTTCACACGAGACCACTAAAATCTGCGGCAAACTGATCCAGATCACACACATCACATGGTTGATGTCGCGGTTCGAGTATTCCCACGGTCGCGTTTTGAAAATTGCGCTTAAGTGGCCGTGGTCACACTTTATTTTTTTAAAAAAGTCCACTGCTCGTGGGAAAACAATTTTATGCTCCTTATCTGCGAGCACTTTGAGGCGGATTTTAGTGGTCGTGTGAAAGCAGCCACAGTGGGATATACATTTTTTTAAAAAACAACCAAATGCTAAAACCGATTAAAATGCATTGAATAATTAAAACAGGTGAAGCACTCCTACTTCTCAGTTGCTTTAAAACGTATGTTGGAGAAGAAAAAAAATCTTCTTGGCTTTGGTCAGGCCCTCCGGGTCTCGGGGTCACCACAAAGCCAGCCGTGTTTTACGGGCCCCAGGCAGAGAAAGACTTCCTTGTCCTGAACTCTGCTCCCTGGAGCGGCCTGAGGGAGGCGCGTCCATCAGAGAAAGCAAACAGCCGGCCTCAGCTGGTAGCGAGGAGCGATGTCTTCATCCCATCGTCCCAACACCACCTTCCCGGTAGCATACCAGGACGGAAAGGTGGTGGGATGGCTGAGGCCAAGCCGACAGGGCCCTGCGTGCGCGTGTGGATGCTAGTAAGAACATTTTGCACAGGGTTTTGCCAGGAAACGCTAGGAGCTTTTATGGAAACCTCATCCCCGGGCCTCTTTCCCATCAGGGTCTCTGGGGGCCTTCTCCTGCCGCATTTCCAAGCAGCTGGGTCTGCTGGGCAGGAAATAAAATCATGTAAGTCCGTGCCCTTCCACGGAGAAAAGCGAAACGTTTCCATCTCTCAAGAAAAAGAAGTCCAGTCGCCAGGACACAACTTCCAGATAAACTGAGAATCTTCACAGACTTACTTGGGATAGAGCATCCAATTACAGTGGTGCCTCTGATAACGACGGTAATTCGTTCTCCAAGGTTAGTTGTTATCCGAAACACATCATTATCCGAAACGTAGTTTCCCATAGGAATGAATGGGAAACCGTTTAATCCATTCTGGAGCCCAGGGAAAAGGCACAGACACCTGGTTTTTTGCTCAAAACTATTTAAAAAGTGCACTTTAAAGGTACAGATGCAATGTCACCTGGGATAACTTTTTTACTGATGCATGCTGGAAATTCATTATCTGAGGCAGTCCATAGGGAAAATTCGTTATCCAAGGCAGCCCATAGGAAGATTCGTTATCAAAGGCAGCCCATAGAGAAAATTCGTTCTCCAAGGCAGACCTATACCTAGGAATTGCGATTCGTTATCCGAGGCAGCCCATAGGGAAAATTCATTATCAGAGGCAGCCCTATACCCGGAAATTTGCAGTTGTTATCCGAATTATTCATTATCCGGGGTAGTTGTTATCCGAGGTACCACTGTAGTTAGTTAGTTACTGAGTTACTGAGTTTAGTTATCCTGCCTTTCTTCCAATAAAAGAACTCAAGGTGGTTTACGACCGTATAAAAACGCATGTATAGAAAAGTATCCTTTTCTTTTAAAATGCCATCTTGGAAGGGCATGGGGTGAGCAAAGAAGAGGCCTAGGTCCTAACAGAACTCTTCACGGCCCGTGCTTGAAGCTAAAAAATGAAATGTCATGCCTTGGCCTTTTCCTGGTAGTCTCCCGACAATTTCTACTCAAGCTACTGAAAGAGATTTGTTAAAACTAGCCAAAACGTCTGAACGGAAGATATTGGAATGACCACAGGTGGCTGGCTGGAACATTTAGAGAAGAGGAATTTAAATAATCTCATTGAAATAACCACAGAATTTAAAGGAACATGATCTATAACATGGATGTAAATAGTTACCAGTAATGTAGCCATATCTAACTAGTTATTTTCGAGGGTAATATAGATGTTACAAAGAACGTGTTCCATTGAAAATAACATAGCAAGTATTTACTAAATTACTCTGGGTGTAGTGAGCAACATTATATAGTTATTTTTGGATTAAAAGCATGTCAACCAGAATCCTGTAGGTTTAAGCATTCGAATGTGTGCTTTGTCTTTTGCATTTCAGCGAGGTATTTTCAAGGTGCAGTATGAGAATCAGACACATGACTCAACTTCCAGATAGGGGGAAACTAGGCAGTTTATCTCTGCCAATCTCCACTACGACACTTTAGCTTTGAAACGCGTTTTCCATAAAGACAAATAGCCTTAAAAATCACGGTCTGTTTTTCAAATCGCTTTTTCTGAAGAGCCCCATTGGCCAAGCCCATTTTTTACTGCTGTGTCAGTTTTTCTTGTGACGACCACTGGGGTGTGGTGTTTTTTTAAATCGGTTCCTGCACCCCCTTTTAAAGAGACTTAGTTGTATTTGCGGACATACCACACTGCCTTTTTTTGGTTTTACCCCCTGTTTTTGCCGTTTCCCTGTCGTAGTTTAAAGCGGTTCAGCCAATGGCACGCAGCTCTATCTCTCCTTTTCCACCTCTGCAGTGGAAGCTGTGAGGATCCTTGATGAGTGCTTGGACGCCGTCCTGACCTGGACCGGGGCGAACAGGCTTAAGCTCAACCCCGAGAAGACGGAGGTTATGTTCTTTGGGAGCTCACCATCTGGGTACGGTGGCCCTCTTCCGCAGCTGGGGGGAGTTTCTCTCCAGCCTGTGGAGAGGGTGCGGAATCTGGGCGTGGTCCTGGACCCGGCGCTGACCATGGAGGCTCAGGTGGCGTCGGTGACCAGGGCCGCTTATTTCCATCTTCGCCAGATCGCCCAGATCCGCCCGTACCTGGATGTTGACTCTCTGAGAACAGTGGTCCAAGCACTGGTGATCTCGAGACTGGACTACTGTAACGCACTCTACATGGGGTTGCCCTTGACTCTTCTCCGGCGCCTGCAGCGGGTGCAGAATGCGGCAGCCAGGCTGGTGGTTGGTGTGCGTCGTTATGACCATATTACCCCAGTCCTGGCTCGCCTGCATTGGTTACCCGTTGCAGCCCGGATTAGATTCAAGGTCTTGGTTTTAGTTTATAAAACCCTCCATGGCTTGGGACCGGACTACCTGTCAGAGCGTATCGTCCAGCGATCCACCTCGGTCCGTCCAGTTCGGCAGGTGCGAGCGCACTCGCTTCGGGTTGCCACCCCGCGAGAGGCCCGGAAGACGGCTACCCGAAACCGGGCCTTCTCTGTGGCAGCCCCATCTATATGGAACGCCATCCCCAGCGAAGTGCGCTCTGCAGAGTCCCTGCAGGCCTTTCGAAAAGCTCTGAAGACCTTCTTATTTCGAGAGGCCTTTGGCGAAATTTAATTTATTTAATTTTTTTTTTTTTTTTTTTTGCTCTGCCATCGCTGCAACTATTTTCATATTATGCCCATTGGTGTCTCCAATGTATTTTAGGAATTACGTCTTTGACGTGCTGGGACGCGTCTTGGAGGCCTTAGGTTTTATGATCTTAGGATTAGTATATCGTCTGTTTTAACGTGCCATTTTTGTATTTGTTTTGTATATTATGATCTGTTGTTAGCCGCTTAGAGTCCTTGTTGGAGATAAGCGGGATATAAATATAAAAATAAAATAAATAATAAATAAATAAGTGCGAACGGGGAAGCCGGCTGCTAAGCAACTGCTGAAGTGCGGACTGCCAAACTGCTATAGCGACCACGGGACCACGGGAGGAGATAAGGCGATGCAAAATAAAAAGTGGCTGCTCAAGGAAGTGGTAGCGGCCACACTTCCAATAACAACAGCACAATGCTTTTGTAACATGGGGCAAAATGGTGATCATCAATGTTGTGAGAAAAACTATGAGTTCCTTTTGAAATAAAATGACGCTCCAAGAGCGGAGGGGAAAGCATGTTTCTGGATAAGAGTTGTGACATACCCCCCTTGCATTATTTTTTTTTTAATCTTTATTATTATTTCTTGTTCGTTATTATGGAGCTTTATGTAAACTACCCAGAGTTCCTTTTGGGGAAAATTGGTCGCAATTTGCAAAAATAAATAAATAAATATTGTGATTTGTGCCAACTGCCCTCGCTTGGTTTTCTTTTGCAGATGGATACTGCATTCCCGAATGGGACAACCTCATCTGTTGGCCGGAAGGTACCCCAGGGAAGCTGGTCTCCATGCCCTGCCCAGATTACATCTATGACTTCAACCACGATGGTAAACCCCTCACTTTAGCGCCCACCTTCTCTCCCAGCTAGAGACAATCACAGGTGTCAGGCCTTGCTGCCCTGTCCCTCCATCGCTAAATGATTCTTTCTCCTTCCTCCTTAGGCCACGCCTACAGGCGCTGTGACATGAACGGAAGCTGGGAATTGGTCCCCAGCACCAACCGCACCTGGGCGAACTATAGCGAATGCCCCAAATTCACCATCGATACCAGGGAAAAGGTGAGCGAAATCCATCATCGTACCTGGGTGGCCGAAGGGCTTCATCTTGCATCCGTCAATCTAAGCAAGGTCTCAGGTCTGCCGTCCAAAGTGGTCAGTCACCCATCTTGTTTCATTCCTTGGGTCATGCGGGGCTGTGTTCACAGAACTTAGAAAAGTTACTTTTAAAAATTACAAGTGCATGAATTCTCCCAGCTAGTATTAAGAGAGCCAGTGAGGGGAAATGTTTCTTTCTCAAACAACTTTTTCAGGGCATGGATGGGAAACTTAAAAACAAAACAAACAAAACTACAGCTCCCAGAATCCTACTGGCCTCTGGGAGTGGTAGTATAAAAATGATGGGACTTTTCCAACTGGTCATTTGGACAATACAACTACAAGGGCTGGGGAATTCTCTTGGGAAAACTTCATGAATATGACATGGACAACAAGAAGATAAGAAGATGTATGGCACCACATGAGGTTCTACCATGAAAGAATGATCCCTTCCTTCTTGCATCATCATGGGTACAAACAGAGCAGCCCTTCGGCTGTTTTGAACTTGAAATCCTGTCATCTCTGAGCATTGGCCAAATAGGGTGGGGCTGAGGGATTTTATTTATTTATAAATAATGGAGGCTACACTGGGCGGTTTACAGTAATAAAGAGTATATAAACTAACCCTAACCCAACATAAAGAAGATAGCACAAAAAAATACAAATTAATTTAAAGTCACAAAATACAAAATGCAGTGGGAATAACAATATAGAACAAATAAAACTAAGCTAACAAAATAAGAGGGCTGGCATGTTGAAGCAGGGCCTTCTCGGCGGTTGCCCCCCAACTCTGGAATGCCCTCCCTACGGAGATCCGCCTGGCACCAACACTTTTGGCTTTTCGGTGCCAGGGAAAGACCTTCCTGTTCGGCCAGCGTTTTTATTAGATTTTTTTTTTTTTTGGCTGGACACATGAGCAGCAAGCAGGGTTTTATAATATGTATTGTATGTTGTTTTAACTGCATTGTATTTTGCAATTTTAATAATTTTACTGTTTTATAGTTTTTAATACATTGTTGTATGCCGTCCAGAGACCTCTTGGTAGTGGGGCAATTTTTTTTGTAAATAAATAAATAAATAAATAAATAAATAAATAAATAAATAAATAGACAATCACTGATAAAATATTTTGTAAGTCCGTTTTAAAAACTAAACTTTGCAAGACATCGGGAGCTAGAACATTTGAGACCCTTGGCTTCTTTCCCCAAATCTGTGACACAGAGCCGGGTAAGAGCTTGGGCCCTGCCTCCAACCCAGGCCCACAAGCTGCTCCGACCAAATCGTAGCTCCTGCTTTTTCTGTTTATTCAGTTTCTAAACAGATTAATGTTGGCAGGCGCTCCGTTCCAGCGGCAGCTGGGTACGGCCAGGAAAACATTCCCAGGTTTTGGGGATTCTGATGTCATTGGGCTGAGGTTAACCTTCTGGAGATGAAAGGAATTTGTGCCCTCCAGTCGGGGGGGGGGGGGGGAATTCGAAACCAGAGATGTCATTAAAAAGACTGCATTGCTTGCGTCGGCTGCTGCTTCCACCAGGAAAGAAGCAACACTTTCTGGAAGGGACAGGACCGACTCTGAAGCAAGAGAAAGATTATAAACTTTCTGGATTGACAGAGTCTGAAAATATTCTTTATTTATTCCTTTATTTATTTATTTATTTATTTATTTATTTATTTATTTATTTATTTACATATAACACCCATCTTCTAACCAGAACTCTGGCTAGTTTTACAATAATACAATAAGAAAAAAATGAAGAAGAAATTAAAAATCACCAAATACAATGATGCAAGCACAATAATAAATGCTCAAAACAACAATAAGCATGAAACATTAATAACAGAACCGACAGGCAGTCTGGTTTTACTGGACAAAAAAAAAATCTTGGTGGTCACCAAATATTTATTTATTTATTTATTTATTTATTTATTTATTTATTTATTTATTTATTTATTTATTTAGGACTTTATACGTCAGCACAGCACAGTGAAGGATTTTGAGACTTATACTGTACAGCCTATACACACACACACACACACACACACACACACACACACACACACACACACACACACACACAC
>JAHTLZ010003311.1:695877-719070 GCA_023846285.1 Phrynocephalus versicolor
GGGCACTCGGTCTCTAAAAAGTTTGCCATCACTGCATTATTGTATGAGTTATATCTTTGTTTGGGGGGGGGGGCATGGTATTGTATTTTGTTGCATTGATTGCCCAGAGTGGCCATGCTGCCAGATGGGTGGTATAAAAATTCAATAAATAAAAGAGATAAAACATTCTCAAGGCTAAGCATGGACCATGTGCTTCTTACAGGAGGTCTTCTACCGCCTTTATCTCATCTATACTGTTGGCTATTCCATCTCTTTGGGGTCCCTGACCATCGCTGTTCTTATCCTAGGGTATTTCAGGTAAGGAGAACCGATTCTTCCTCTGTGGTTTTGTCTGAGGGTTGGCCTTTCGTTGCGCATATGCAAGCATGCGTGATTTGACATGAGTCTATCGTTTTTTCTCCCTATGTTGAGGATCAAGGCAGGGGCGGACTTAACATGGTGGGTTCATGGTTGGAACCAGGTCCAGTTTCCACACAGCCTGCAATCAGGGGCTGTGATCCTTCCCTGCATAGATCTTCCAGCCATCTCTAGGGGCTGCTCAGATCTCCAGACAGTGTCACCCCATCAAGGGACTGCTTTAGTTAGCAATCGTTTACCTAGTGAAGTGCGCTCTGCAGAGTCCCTGACGGCCTTCCGTAGAGCTTTAAAAACCTTGCTCTTTCGAGAGGCCTTTGGTGACCTGGCTTAGTATTTTTTTCCCCTCCGCTATCTGCTTAGTTTAGCTCCAGATTTATTTATTTTTTAATGCCAAGGGTGTGCATCCTGTTTTTAAATTGTTGATGTGTGTGTTTATGCTGTTTATTGTTATTTGGCTGAATTGATTGGCCCGCTGTTAGCTGCCCAGAGTTCCTACGGGAAGATGGGGGGGGGAATACAAATCTTATAATAAATAAATAAATAAATAAATAAACTGCTGTTGAACACAGTGGTTTAGTTCTCTGGCTGGAGAGCCGGAGGTTGGGAGTTCAGTTAGGAGCCTTGTGGCACAGTGGTTAAATGCCTACACTGCAGGTAAAACTGCGCTCACGACCTGGGTTTCAATCCCAGGTAGCCGGCTCAAGGTTGACTCAGCCTTCCATCCTTCTGAGGTCCGTGAAATGAGTACCAAACTTGCTTGGGGGTGGGGGTGGGGCAATGTGTAGCCTGCATACTGTAATTAAACTGCAAACTGCCCAAAGACGGGTGGTATGGGGTGGTATATAAGCAGAATATATTTTTATATTTACTGTTTATTGTTTCATTTGCTTTTAATCATTAATTAATTTGCTTTGGTGTAAACCACCCAGAGTCCCTATTTGAGAAATCAGTCAGTCTAGAAATGCAAATAAATAAATAAATAAATAAATAAATAAATAAATAATGTAACACTTTGCTTTACTTTTGCTTTGCTCGTGTCCCCCCACCCCCGGTCCCGCAGTCCTTCCTTGAGGGTAGACTGGACTGGTAGGGTCCACAGGGACCATAAAAGCTCTGGGGTTCTGAGGTGGTTATTATTGTTATTATTATAAGTAGAGATGGGCACGAAACGAGCAATTTTTCGTTTTCGTTTTTGTTTTTTTGTTTTGTTACGCAACGAAACGACAAACGAATTTGGTCTCCAAAATGAAACAAAACGAACAGAAACACTGGAAATTTTGTCGTGCGTTTCGTTCTCGTTACGGCAATACAGTGAATTGCTTTTAAAAAATCACAAAAATCACAAAAAAATGAAATAAATGGTAACGAAACGGTAACGAAATGATCGAAAACGAAAACAAATTTCTTACAAAAATTCGTGGAAAATGGAAACGAACCGAAACAGACCCCCTAAACGACAAACGACAAACGAAATGCCATTTTTGTTTTTATTCGTGCCCATTTCTAATTATAAGGTTTAGAAAGAGAGGTGGTGAAAGTCCAGAATGGCACCTCCTCAGAGAGATAAAACAGAAAACTTGATTTTAAAATATTCTCTATTCCATTCCCGCTGTTGAGTCCACTGTGTGCTGGACTTAAGATGACAAGGTTTTAGAGACCATGGTATTCTGAGTTCTTTCCTTGACAAGTACAGGGGCTTTGAGGGACACAGCCTTTGCACCTGTGTCCTTCTGATGTGTGGAACTGAAGCGATGTCTGCCCAACAGAAGAGGGACACAGCTTGAGATAAGTGTGGGTGGAGGCTGCAAGCTTTTTATATTGTTTGAGGGTTTGTTTGGGGGGGAGGGGATGTGTTTGTGTATGTGTTTGTTTTAACTGCAAACGCGAAACATTGACTACGGTATTTGCCATATCCATTTGCATGTTTGCCCGGGTAGGCGATGGTGAGGTGGTGTCTCTCTCCCGGCTGAGGGGCCCAGGGGTGGAGGGAGTCTGTCAGCAATCTCAGCAAATGGGGGAGAATCCAAAGTTGTTCCTCTCTGCTTCCTCCGTCTGGATCCAGGCGCTTGCACTGTACGCGGAACTACATCCACATGCACCTCTTCGTCTCCTTCATGCTGCGAGCCATCAGCATCTTTGTGAAGGACGCGGTCCTCTACTCCGGCTCAGCTCTGGAAGAGATGGAGCGGATCTCAGAGGAAGACTTCAAGTCCATCACGGAGCCGCCTCCGGCTGACAAGTCATCTCTTGTGAGTTTCCCCTCCAGCCGCCGTCCCTAGTCCCTGTTGAGCTCTGGGCTTGCATGTTGCGTCAACATCAGACCCAACGATGAAGATCCATGTGGCAGCTTAGAGGCTGTCCGCTATCTCACCGCATGAGCAGTGGTAGACCATGACCCTAGGAGGAGATAATGGCCTTGACACCCAAAGTGTCCAGTTCTGGAAGCACATAGCTGCTCTCTGTTGGGAAAAGGTAGATAGTGCCCTGTACGTGCTGATCTTGTTTCTTCCCAGAAGCTAAGCAGGGCCAGGCCTGGTTAATATTTGGATGAGAGGCCAGCAAGAAATACCAGGCATCTCCAGGTAGAACTTGAAAAGAATTGTGCCTGAAACCGGGAAAACGGCTGCCCACCACCATGGCCAAACCCTGAGTAGATGGACCAATGGTCTCACGCAGGCATGTCCAAATTTCGGCCCTCGTGATGTTTTGGACCACAACCCACAGAATTCCAAGCCTATATTTCCAATGGCAAAGGACTATGGGAGCTGTGGTCTAAAAATCTGGAGGGCTGGAGTTTGGACATGCTTGATTCTAACTCCATATCAAGCCATGTTCTTATATTATTGAGTTCTATGACTTAGACAGGCATGTGGCCTGCTCTTCTCCTTCCTTATGAAATCTTAGAATCCTAGAATCCTGGAGTTGGAAGGGGGCTCCAAGGCCATCAAGTCCAACCTCCCCTCCCCTGCTCATAGCAGGAATCCAAACCAAAGCAGATCTAACAGATGGTTCTCTAAACTGTCAGGATCAAAATTCTGTTTCTTCCGGGGTGGCTTCCTTCAGCCCAGTGGTTCTCAACCGGTGGGTCCCCAGATGTTCCTGGACTGCAACTCCCAGAAGCCTCCACCACTTGCTGTGCTGGAAGGGGTTTCTGGGAGTTGCAGTCCAGGAACATCTGGGGACCCACAGGTTGAGAATGACTGCTTCAGCCTCAGTAGGCCAAACTCTTCATTACAGTCAACCTGTCATTCAAAGAGGCAGTTCCTTGAGCGCAAACAATGTGTGTAGTTGTCACCAAGCCGGGGGGGGGGGTCTTCCCACTCGGGGTGTTTGCACATCAGCTTGTTTTTTTGAGTGAGTCTTCAGGGCACAAGCATGTGCTCAGTTTGTAAGCCTGCTTCTCGGACATGGGATTCTGCCTGAATTATGTCTCTAGAACACTAACAAGATTTCAGTTTTGTAATACTCAGTTGCTGGGTTTGAACCTCAGTCTTCTCCCGACCCTGATGCCATTGGATCCATACCATTCCCTAATTCGTACAGGCTTCAGAAATGTGTTTCGATTAACTTTCTTCTAGCGTCTATTCTCTCCCCTCACATTGGCTCCGAAGGGTCTAGACTAGAGATGGGCACGACTCAGAAAAATTGTTCATTTTCATTTTCGTTTTCGGCTAGGGGTCCGTTTCGGCTCGTTTCCGTTTTCGTGAGCTAATTTCAAAATTTTTCATTTTCGTTTTGTTACGTAACGAAAACAAAAACGAAAACGAAAACGAAAAAATTTTCGTTTCTTCCCATTTAGCTCCATTATGTGTTTTTCCAGTAACGAAAAACGAAAATTGGCTCGAAATTAGTCGTTTCATTTCCATTTTCGTTCCAGTTCTGAGCCGTTTTTCGTTTTTCGTTACGTAACGGAAACGAAAAACGAAAACGAAAACGAAAATACCGCTAAGTCGTGCCCATCTCTAGTCTAGACAAAAACTCATCAGAACCTCATCAATTCCACATCCATCCTGTGGGAGATAACCTCCTTCTCAGATATTGTACTACATGTAGTTTTAAAAACTCCTTTGGATAGTAAATAATGAAGCTGGTGCCTCTGAGGCATCCCTACGTC
Source organism: Phrynocephalus versicolor (assembly GCA_023846285.1). NCBI lineage: Eukaryota > Metazoa > Chordata > Lepidosauria > Squamata > Agamidae > Phrynocephalus > Phrynocephalus versicolor. Next base: position 700,349 of record JAHTLZ010003311.1, read on the forward strand.
CCCCGCTCCTATGGATGAAATCCAGCCTCCCTGTCATCACTCGAAATTCGTTTTGCTATTTATCATATATTCTTAATTTTTCCAGAAATCTTTTAAAATGGCAGGTGTCACTTGAGAAGGTAACCCTGCTGCAGCTGCTCCAATGCTATGGGCCTCTTTTTGTATATTTTAGGCCATAGGAGTAGCTGCAAAAAGTGCCTGATATTTCCCTCAGACGGGAAATATTTCTGAAGTCACCAAGTGAAAGAAAACTGATTGAACACTAGTTGAGGGAGAGGCAACAGTTTATTTCTGATTTCTCTCTCTCTCTCTCTCTCTCTCTCTCTCTCTCTTTCTGATACAATTGCCAAAATATGCACAGTTTTTTTATTCATATTTGTAAAAGAAGTACCTGAGATCTTAAAAAACAACACTCAAATGTGGAGAAAACCACAGCTGACACATCTGTCCAACTAGGGCATTTCTGGATATTGACACAACGTATCAGGAAAAAAAGAAGAAGAATTAAAAAATAAATAGGACAAAAACATGGTAGCACCTTAAAGATGAACTAAGTGTTTGTGGGCCCATGCAGTTCCTCAGAGGAAATGGGAAGAAGGTCCAAGGAAGTGCCATTAAGTCACCTCTGCGTTATGCCGGCACCGTTAAGGTCCTGTCCTCAACAGCCATGCTCAGGTCTTGCAAAGCTGAGCCTGTGGCTTCCTTAAGTCCATAGGTTCCTCAGTCCATCTCCTGTTGGGTCTTCCTCCCTTCCTGCTCCTCCACTTCAATATTCTTGCTTCATTCCCTACACCATGTGGTACCGTAAATAATTCTTTGCATATCGCTCCCCGGTTCACCCCTTTCCTTCCTTTTCCTTTTAAGCACCTTAGAGTAGGAAGAGTATTGTGATATCCTGTTCTCTTAAATTACCATGCATGCTGGTGATAAATAACTAAAAGGTAAATATGGTTTTTTTAATGCCCTTTTGCATAGATATGATAAAAGCCCAGAACTTATGGATTTTGCCTGTGATTGGGTCAGACAATTGTTTTGTTATAGCCAAATCCGCATTCTGACCCTATTGTCTTCTGCTTAGCTGCCAAAACCAGGTGGGAGGAGGTATTATGTTCAAGGTCACAGGTTGCGGTGGTGCCTTAACCACTAGATGGCACTACCCCCCATTTTGGATACAGCTCTCTGCTTCTTTGGCTTCCCAGGATCTCCCCCTCGATTTAATCCAGTCCCTGTTGAGTGCTGTCCACAGTGCAGATGTGAATGGTGTTTCCTTGCATCGAGCCCACCACCATACATAGATGGGAAGCTTTAATCATTTTATCCAATCATTTTATCCCTCAACTAAATCCCATGCCCGTGCTCTCTTCTGCTGGGGTTAAGAAAGAAAAAAACTGCTGTTAGCAACCCACCCACCCCCATCCTCTGTTTTAGGAGGAAAACCAGCCAAGTATAATGTTTTCCACATTCAGGGTGCGATGAGTCCCGTCTGCATATTCTCAAAAGGGAGAAACAAAATACAATTTAATAGTTGTTGTGAGTTTTTCGGGCTGTTTGGCCATGTTCTGGAAGTTTTTATTGCTGACGTTTCGCCAGACTCTGTGGCTGGCATCTTCAGAGGGCAAGGAGCTCAGGGAACTAGGAGTTCTCTCTGTGCTCTGGGATATAGAGTGAGTGAGACTGTGGGTGTTCTTTTTTTAAAGTTGTGGGAAAGAGGAAACTTGGTGTTAATCACGGTGTTGTGATAAAGGGATTAAGAAGTTTTACTCCAATTAGGGGTGGCAGTGATCCTTGTCTGTGGTTGATGGGTGTTGTTATCTGTTCTATTGTGTGAAGTGATCACTGTTGCTTCTGTCTACGTGAGAATTAGGGATGGGCAGGAAATGAAAAATGAAATGCTGTTTCGTCATTTCGTTACATAATAAAACAAAACAAAATGAGGAAGGAGCATTTTGTTTTTGCATTGAAATGAACCGCTTTGTTTCATTGTTTTCAGAGGGCTCCTGCCGAGCTGATAATTGCTGGACCCCTTTAAACCTGGCCCAGTTGGTACCAGGGGATCCCTCTGATGCTGACTGGGCCCGTATTAAAGGGGTCCAGCCGATAACAGCTCAGCAGGAGCCCTTTATAAATGGACCCCAGGCACCAAATCTGGTGCCTCTAGCACCCAGGGGAGCTGTTTCATTTTGTTTCATTTCATTTCATATGAAAGTTTTTTTAAAAACTTCATAAGAAACTAAATTAAATGAAACAGGGTGAGCACAAAACGAAATGAAACTTTATTTTTCCGTTTCGTGCCCATCTCTAGTGGGAATCATTGAGCTTTGACCTTTTTCAGACTGCAGTTACTAACACCTATTCTCCTGCATAGGACAAGTTTCCTCTTTCCCACTACAGTTAACTGTTAGAGTAGTATGACAACAGAACCAATGACCTCAAGGGGAGGCGGTGAATGCTCCAATGCGGGAGGCATTCAAGAGAAAGTAAGACCACCGCCTGACATTGGTGCTTTGATTTCGACTCCTGCCCTTGAGCAGAAGGCCTCTCTGAGGCCTCTTCCAACTCTGTGATTCTAGGGTCCTTCTAAACCTGTGGGGAGATCATGCTACTGAGGTGTCCTCCAAGCTACCCTCGGAGGGCTCTCAAGATTTTGCTGCTAACCGAGATGTTCTTCCTCTTTCACCTTCTCTCAGGTGGGCTGTAAGGTAGCCGTGACCTTGTTCCTTTATTTTTTGGCCACCAATTACTACTGGATCCTGGTGGAAGGCCTCTACCTCCACAGCCTCATCTTCATGGCCTTCTTCTCGGAGAAGAAATACCTATGGGGATTCACGTTATTCGGCTGGGGTGAGTCACTAAAGTAACTTTACATGGAACTTGACTCCCCTTTAACTGCTCGTGTTCTCTTGTAGCTTTAATGTAATGTTGTCTTTTAGTGCTGTAAGATGCTCCTCAATTCCCTGTTCTCGATATTTGAACGTGTCTTAATTGTACTGGATTCTATATTATCCCTCATTCTGTAAGCCCTCTTGGGTCCTTTATCCAAGAAGAAATAGTCTAAAATAAACGATAAAACATTGACTTCCCTCCCCACCCTCTTTTCTGTTCCTGCATCCTTCCCCTCCCCCTCCCCAACGATATCTGAAACCCTGAAAGGTTATTTGGGATATAGGACAGAGTGACCTTGAGCCTTGGGATTCAGACAATGAAGGAAAGGGCCAATTCTCGGTGCTCTTGGGGAGAGAGGACCATGTCATTAGCAAAAATATATTGGTTTCCCCACAAAGCCATTTGAGGGCAGGAAGTACAGACCGGTAGAAATAGCACCGGCCCATTAGGAGCAACAGGGGGCATCCTGATGCCAGCTCACTATCAAATTGGTTCCGTCTTTTGGTCTGATCGTTTTCCCTGTGAACGCCTCGTGCGTTCACTACAGCCGCTGAGCTCCCCCCCCCTCTCTCTCTTCAGACAGGAGAATAAATTGCCAAACTCTGTCAAAACTTGTAGCTGTCTTGGGTTCAGATTTCTTTCAATGAGTAGTAACCTTATCAATAAACCCAGTAATATAAAACAATAAGGTGGGGCAGAAGCGACATTTGATAGTCAAGTTTCAGGCGAAATGCTGGCATCTTCCTGTTCCCAGGCTCAGTTGAGGGAAAACCTTCTCTTTGGTCATGGAGGTTCCATTCTTGGCTCACCACAACTTTAAGTGTTCACCAGGAACATCTTCGGGCCTCCCAGCCATTTATTCTATGTATTTGCGGTCTACCTTTTCTTTAAAAGGGTCATCTCTGCAGGAAGAAGGCTGTGAGGGGATATGGAAGCTATGTTTAAATATTTGAAAGGATGTCCTATTGAAGAGGGGACTGGTTTGGACTGGGAGATTTGGACTCGGGGCAATGGTTTCAAACTACAGGAAAAGAGATTCCATTTGAACATTAGGAAGAACATCATGACAGTTATTGCTGTTCGACAGTGGAAGATGCTGCCACGAAGGAGGGTGGTGGAGTCTCCTTCTTTGGAGGTTTTTAAGCAGAGGCTGGATGGCCATCTGTCAGAAATACCGTGATGGGGGTTCCTGCATGGCAGGGGGTTGGACTGGATGGCCCTTGAGGTCTCTTCCAACTCTATGATTCTATGAATGCTGCTGTTTCGATTCTAAAATACGTAATCTGAGGAACGCCTGAACAGGTACCAACCCTTATCATCCTCAAAGGATCTTATTGCAAGATTTTTTTCTCAAATCTACCAGCGAAGGACTTGGTCATACTTGACTATATTGGTGTCCCAGAGACACTCTTAAAGCAGATTCTTGGTGATTCTTGGAAATGAAGCCCGCGTTGATCTCCTGATTTGGTCTGTTGTGCTGTGCCATTAAGTTGCCTCAGCCTTATGGTGCCCCTATGAATGAATGACACACATCTGCCACTAAGACGGTGGCTTCCTTTACGCCAGGCGTCCTCAACCTAAGGCCCAGGGGCCGGATGCGGCCCCCCAGGGTCCTGAATCTGGCCCCGGGGACCAATTGCAGACCCCCACACACACACACCTACCCCCTGCTTCGCAAGCAAGCAAGCCTCTGCAGCTGCTTCTATTGCAGAGACAGTTCAAAGTGGTGGGCTTTGTCGCTTCCCCCACTCCCTCCACCCACCGCCCAGATGATCGGCATGCTAGCTAGTGGGACAGTTCAAAGTGGGAGGGCCATAGCAAGGTCTCCCACTCCCCCCCACCCGCCACCCAGATGATCAACGCACCGGCTGCAGCCAAGTGGGACAATTTAAAATGTCGGCCTTTTCTCTTTTTTTGGCCCCCAGTGGTGTCTGGGGGTTAGTGGACCGGCCTCTGTTTGAAAACTTTGAGGACCCCTGCTTTACTCCGTCAATTCACTTCACAAATTGGCCTCCCTCTTTCCCTGTTGCTTTCTACCTCCCTCGCCATACCTCCTCGTGATGTGCCCAAAGGAAGGCAGCCTCCGTTTTACCATTTTTTTGTTTCTAGAGAAAGTTCAACTTTGATTTGAACCAGGATCTTCTGGTTCATCTTTCCAACTGCAAAACGCAGCAAGCTGATTTGCAAATTATGGGAGGTATCTTTTAAAAAGCTGTTGCTGTGACCATTGGACCTTCTCTGCACTTTAGGAACCCTGTTGTCTATTCGTGGGTCATCTTCTGTAACATATTGTTTGTCTCTTACACCACTGAGATGAATAATGTTCAGGGGAATGAGGCGTGGCGTTTTTGTGTGTGTGGAAGGGACTGCAAATTCCATTTGTTTTGCTATTCAAAACCAATTCCTGGTCACTGATTTTTTTTTAGTTACTCAATCTTGGAAATTCTAACATAAACGCAAAGGCGGTTACTTCACATCCATTTTCTCTCTGTTAGTGTAGCGCTTAGGAGAGATACAAAAAATGTTACTTCATGTCCGTCGTGCAACTACTGAAATTTCTCTCGACCACGCCCCCAGAACGGGTGCTAAGCGCGACAGTCCTGTACCTGGTGCTGGGGTTGGGTTTTCCCTTGTCACTCTTTGTTCCTGCTTTATGTTCTGAGATAAGACACCGTGTAGTAATGAATGTCACACAACAAAACATTTGTTTCTCTCAGAAAACTGTGTCCGTTTTTTTTTAAATTTTAACTTTTCAGAAGCGAAATATCGAAAAAAAAAATTTAAAGGCCCCCAAAAAGGAAAAAGGAAGCTAGACAAATTCAGTGTTTGTCACGGTACAAGACTGTGAGGTAACACTTGTCACGAGACAAGTTATCACGACCATGGGAACACTGAAACAGGGACAAAACCACGTGATCGTGACTAATGCTGTTACGGTGTAAAACTAGTCACGGAACAAAGAAGGACGTGAAGTAACCGCCAAAGCTGATTCCACCAACCCGAATGCTACCTATCTGGGCGCTATACAGTCTATACCTTCTCTGGCCATATATGGGAAGAAGAAGTGTTGCTCACCCTTCAGCTCTCGAAACGGCACCCTTTCCCTGGGATAACCTGGCCTTATAGGACCTGCATTGTACACACTGTGTGTATGGACTGGAGGTGCACAGCGCATACAATGTGGATACTATAGAAGTCAATGCCAGCGGTGCCACCCCACGGAACTTGCGCTGCTATGTGGAAAGATGTGTGTGTTTTTTTGTGTGAGTGCACACGCACGCAGCTCATGTACACAAAAGGCAGCAATGTAGTCCTGTCTGCATGCGTGGCTGTTTGCAGTTTAACCAGCAGCAGAACCGAAAAAATAATTATTAAGAAAAAAAACTTCAAGTCTCGGCCTGTAGGAGCTTGCAGTGTCGATGGGGACAACCAGAAAAGGAGAGGCAATAAAGGGCTGGGGATGTAAGAGCAAGGAAGGAGGAATAGGGTCCATTCTTTGCATAACCTGTGATGCCACCTTCTATTTGCTGCAAAACATGAATAACCATTGATTTGGGCTGAGGCAAATCAATGTCTGCTTTGTCTTCTTTGAAGCTCCAAAGCGGGGTGAGAAATTCTGAGTGAGAGCGCTTCTATCTTCTCAGTCCTCCCTGGGTTTCCCCTTTTTAAAAATGGAACTTTGGGTTTCCTTCATAATTTTCCTTGTATTCTGAATTCTGTCCATGGATGAAGAGGAGTCTGGAAATTTGGCCAGTGTAGCCTTGAGAAAAGAAGTCTGAAGGGAGAGCACTTACTTGAAAGGTAGTCTTGGGCGGTTACTTCACATCCATTTTGTTTCTGTTAGTGTTGCGCTTAGGAGTGGTACAAAAAATGTTACTTCATGTCCGTCGCGCAACTACTAAAATTTGTCTTGACCACGCCCCTGGAACAGGTGCCCACCGCAACAATCCTGTACCTGGTGCTGGGGTTGGGTTTTCCCTTGTCACTCTTTGTTCCTGCTTTCTGTTCCAAGACAAGACACCGTGTAGTAACGACTGTCACGCAACAAAACATTCGTTTCTCTCAGAAAACTGTCCAGTTTTTTTATTTATTTTGTCTTTTCAGAAGCAAAATATTGAAAAAAAATTAAGCCCCCCAAATAAGGAAAAAGGAAGCTAGACAAATTCAGTGTTTGTCACAGTAGAAGACCATGAGGTAACACTTGTCACGAGGCAAGTTGTCGCTACCATGGGGACACTGAAACAGGGAGAAAACCATGTGATTGCGACCAACGCTGTCACGGTACAAAACTAGTCGTGGAACAAAGAAGGATGTGAAGTAACCGCCTTACAGGGGCAAAATCTGTTCTCGATCACCCCAGAGCGCAGGACATGTAATGACAGTCTCGGGCGATGGGAAGCCAGTTTTCGGCTGAATATTCAAAAAACCTTCCTAACTGTTAGAGCAGTACGACAACGGAGCTCAGGACCTCAGGGGAGGTGGTGAGCGCTCAAACACTGGAGGCCTTTAAAAGAATATTGAATAATCATCTTCCATTTCCACTTTGATTCAGATTCTGGTTGTGAGCAGGGGGTTCGATTCGATGTCCTTGGAGTCCCCTTCCAACCATGTTATTTCCTGGTTCTATTATCCCCTTCATGGCCATGCTTCTGTGGAGCTTGGGTCCTTCTTTCCATAGCAATGTGCCCCACATCTCATAGGGCATCCAGTCTCTCCCCCCATCATCCTCACCAGCCTGGCCGGGGCTGGTCGGTCAGAGATCCACAGTCCCCAGAAAGCAATTTATGTTCAAACTCTGAGGAAAATGGAGCCATTGTCACCAAATGGAATCCCCCTTGCTTTTTTATTGAGAAAGAATTGGTCGTGATCTCTTGAGAGCTGCATGGGGGAATGTCTGGGTTTACAAACCCATGTCCATCCTGGACTCAGTGTATTATATCTGCTTGATTTCTGCTGTTACTGCAATGGGGATGAGAAAGAAATATGGAGGGGTGGTATTTGAGAGCTTTTTCCCACCTGGTGGGTCTGCCTCCTCCTCTGAAGTGCAAAGACGGACATTCACACAATATCCTTTTTTTCCTCCCTTTCCAGGACTCCCTGCTGTATTTGTCACAGTCTGGGCCAGCTTACGGGCAACCTTAGCAGACACAGAGTAAGTCTTCAGCGGGGTTTTGCTGGGGTGATGCGGTCCTTATTTCATGCATGTAAACGGCACTTACAAACTCTGTTTCTTAAAAAGTACTGGTGGCGCGAGAAACACAAACACCGGTTTCACACAGCATTACGAAGCAACATGCTGGATTTGGCCTAACCCCAGAATTATGTTCCCAATGGGGAGCAGACCGCAAGCAGAGCATGATGGCAGAAATCATCCACCCTTGGTGCCAGCTTTTGAGAGGTACAGTGGTACCCTGACTTAAGAGCCGCTCGACTTAAGAGCAATTCGACTTAAGAGGTGAAAACTGTTGACATTTTAACTGCCACCTTACAAATTTTAGATATGGTCTGCTCGACTTACAATTTTTTTTCATTTTTTTATTTTTTAACTTATTTTTTCAATTGTTTTAGATAGGCACCCCTACTTAAGAGTAGTTCGGCTTAAGAGCATGCATTCGGAACAGATTAAATTCAAAAGTCGAGGTACCGCCTTGGGGCTAGAGATGGGTATGGACTGGAAAACTGGTGGTTCGCAATGGTTCGTGGTTCGTGCCAACCAAGAATCGCGAACTGTCCCAATCCACCCACCAACCCTGAAGAATGAACTATGTTGTGGTTCATTTTGGGGGGTTGTGCCGATGTCCTGAGAGTCAGAGGGCTCAGCTTCTTACGTGGAAGCTGGACCTGCTGCCTGTACACATACACCAGCCACTCAGCTGTCGGGCAGGCACATGTACATCGGTTCGTGGTTCAGTTCGTGCCCATCTCTATTTGGGACAGCCTGAGCTCTGCTCGTGGGCACTTGAGGTCCCTCCTGTGTCCCCAGCGCCACCTCTTCGCCCTAAAAAACAAGAGCTGTACACATTTTGTAACAAACCTTTTTCTCTTTCGACTCAGAGGGACAAAGAAGGTTTCATCACTCTTAATTACAAGCTCTTCCCCTGGGTTAATTCCCTGAGCTGTCAATCAATCTCCTCCTTTGTTATTTAAGCCTTTGCTCTATTAAATAAGCTCTGGCAGTTTCTGTCTTCCATCTCAATGTGGAAGAGTTTCCAAATTCATTTAAATGCATTCTGTAATGAATTGAAAGTACTGTCTAGCTAACTGCTATTCATCTTGAATTAAATCTCGGAGAATTTTGGAAGGAAATGATGACACTGTAATGAACTCAGACAGTTCTTTATTAATCATCACGATAATGATGATGAGTGTAAAACTGTGTGTTTGTACGTATGTTGGGGGGGTTATGATAGAAAACTACACAAACCTCTGCCTTTTCCCCTTAGGCCACGCATGCTTTCGATTTGGGGTGCTATCAAATGGCCCTCACGTGGGTCTCAATCAGAGTAGCTTCTTTTACATTTCACGAAAGAGAGGGAAGTGTACTGCTTATATACCTCCCTATAGCACTTAAAGCATTCTCAGGGTGCTTTGCATTTTACTTATACAGGCTACACTTTCACACAAACACATACAGAGAGGTGGGGGGATACTCATTATACTGACCTCCAACAGGTGGAAGGCTGAGTGAACCTCAAGCCAGGTACAGTGGTACCTTGTATAAAGGAATTAATTCGTTCCAAATGAAATTATGTTAAGCAAATTTTCCTTTATACAAATTCCCATAGGAATGCATCAAAAACAGAGTGATCCAATTTTTACGTTGTACGAATTCTCCCCATAGGCGATTATGTTAAGCAAATTTTCCCTATCTCCGGAATTTTTTATGCTGTACAAATTTTATGTTATACAAGCTGTTTGTTATACAAGGGTCCACTGTACCTGGTATTGAATGTGGCTTGTGAGCAGAGTCTGGGGTGCTGCCGGTATAAATCGGTGTTCTATTGATGGAAAAGATGGGGGCAACTGCGTAGTAATGATTCTACACAGACGCATATGGTTGGGTTCAACAGCCAGGCCTCCATGCAACTGCAATCTCTTGCAAGCATGAGGCCAGACACTTTTATTAGCTGTAAAAGGCGGGGCATCAGATGTGAGGTGATTATGTGTCAGAATGCTATAGGCTGATGAGTTCCTGGGAAGGGCTTAAGTGGTGTGGCCGTGTCACCTAGTGAGGATCTTGATGATGGATTACTAAACAGCTTGTTATTTCCTTACATCCCATTCCATGGCATCGCTTGGCTAATCTGGGGAAAGAGATGCCAGCTAGCTTCCTCTGTGTCAGGCCCCATGAGATCCATTGTTCTCCCCATCCGGGGCATTCCCGCACAATGGGGGTTCAATGCCTCTCAACAGACCCTGTGCAGGAAGATGGCTGGGTGCTTATTAATATCTCCCAAGGGGATATTACTATACATCCAGGGTCCTGCTTAGGCAGAAATCCCTACTGTGGCAATCCTGGATGCAGTCTAACATCCATCAGTGTGTGGGGGGGAGGCCCAAATGTTTTCTCTTTGCTGGCTGAGTTGACCATGTGCATGTTCCCCGCCATTCCCAGGCCTTGCATAAAAGGTTCAGGAATGATTGTGTTGTGAAAAACAAGGGCCATGCCTGTGAAGCAGAAGGACCAACCCGGAAGCCCTCCTGCTGCCTTGCGTGTGATTTAGAGATGGGCACGACTCAGCAAAATTTTCGTTTTCATTGCGAAACGAAACAAAAAAATGAAAACGCATGAAAGGAAATTAGCATGGTGGGACATAGTGTGATTTTTAAGGCTCAATATATTAACTGCACTAGAGATGGGCACGACTCAGCGAAATTTTTGTTTTCTTTTTCGTTTTTTGTTTCGTATCGTAACGAAAACGAAAACGAAAAATTTTTCAGAAGCAAAACGACAACGGAAATGAAACGAAAAATTTTGCTGTGTTTTTCGTTTCTGTTACGGCTGACACATTGCATTAAAAAGAATACTAACGAAATGAAAAATTTTCATTTTTGTTTTGTTTTTCCCGTTTCGTTTCGCAACAAAAACGAAAATGAAAAATGTGCAACCCCCGAAAAACAAAAACGAACCGAAACAGACCCCTAAATGAAAAACGAAAAACGAAAAATTCTTTTTTTTGAGTCGTGCCCATCCCTAGACTGTGATTAAACAACAACGACAACAACAAAAAGATGTGTAGGTTGTGCAAGCAACAAGTGTCCAGATTTTTGGTTAGATCAGGGAGAAAGCCTGATCTTTTGCTGCAAAAGGGGCGGGGGGGGAGATGCCCAGATTGCACCACCTTTGTGTGTGTGTGTGTGTGTGTGTGTCCATTTATCCTTTACTTTTTGCAGGTGCTGGGATTTAAGTGCCGGCTATTTCAAGTGGTTTGTTCAGGTGCCCATCCTCACCGCTGTGATGGTAAGTCTTCAAAACTCCTTATACATTTGGTCTGGCTTCATCCACTGCGAGTTTGACAAAGCCGATTACAGTATTTTCCCATGTACAAGTACTATATTTTTGTCTAAAATGGTTAGGCTAAAAATTGAGGGTTGTCTTATACACAGAAGTAAGCTGAGAAAAGAACCGTGCGGTTGTGAAACTGTAATTTTGGGTTGGAAAGTTGGGGGGGATCTTATGCATGGGGGTGTCTTATAGATGGAAAATACAGTAATTGGTTGGTTGGTTGAGTTTGGGAGGCAACCCCACAGTTTCCATGGTGGCCAGTGGATTTGGGGATCTGTAGTCAAAAGTTAGAGCGGGGAACCTCCCCCTGCATCTGAACCATCAGCCTGCAAAGCTACTGCCCTGCCTCAGGGTTACCTGTATAATCCTTCCCGCTCTCAGTGCTAGGTCCATTCACACATTCACATATTTCTCTCCACAAAGTGCAATGCAACAGAAAGGCAAACGGCAATCTGGCTTCCATTTTCATGATTTCTCTTGAGTTGTGGAACCACCAAGCATGTCTGAGTACTTGCAGAGGAACCTGGTTTGCTCTACTGTTGCATGGTTCTGAACTTTTGGTTAAATTCCTCTAGCTATGTAGCAGAAATGCAGGGAGCAACAGAGCAGAATAGTTTTAAGTTCCCCCCCCTTTTATCTCTCTCCTCAACTGGCGCTTACCTTCTCAATAACTTACTCTGAGAGGTTAGTAAGAGAAAGAATAAAAGTTTTTATTTGCTTACAGTTGAGCAGGTCACACAGCAAAACTGACAAACATGGCTGACTGCTTTTAGCCAACTGACCTGCTTCCAAACGACAACAGAGGTGGGGAGGGAGGCTGAGCAGAGAGGCGGGACTCTCTTTGGATCCAGAGGCAGGAGGGAACGATTGGTTAGTGCTGGATAGATTGACAGCCAGCCCAGCCCAGAAAGGCACCTCCCAGCCACACGTATTCAAGGCAGCATACAAGGTTGTAAAAATTCAAGCAGTAATTGCAATCCTATAATTTGAGATGAACAAGCAACAACAAATTATTTATATAGTGTTTTTACTCATTGCTGTTGTTGGGTTTTTTTTTAATATTCTGTGAAGAGAGAAGCCAAGATATACCTCCATGAGGCTACATATGTCTTTCTCTTCCAGGCAAATTTTATTCTTTTTATCAAAATCATCAGAGTCTTGGCAACCAAGCTTCGAGAGACAAATGCAGGGAGATGTGATACAAGACAACAGTATAGGTAAGTCACCGGCAACCCTCTGCGGTGTGCCATCATGTCACACTCCACTTACTGCAACTTGAGTTGGTTTTTATCTGATCCACTTAAGAAGAGATTTTACAATCATCTCTGTCCAGTGAGTTTCCATGACTGAGCAGAGATTCAAATCAGGTCTTCTGACTCATATTCTAAAAAAATCTCCAGAAGAAGCAAGAAAGGTGGTCCAAGGGGGGGAAATGCACCAGATGGATCCAGCAACTGGAAACTCAAAAGGGTGTTAAAATAGCCAAAATGTCTGTGCAGATCTCACAAACAAATTGAACCAACCATCCAAATATTTGGCTTCCGGTTTCTTAAGGCTAGAGCCCATAGTAAGGTAAATATATATCTTTTGCTCTGACAGTGTTATCCCTCCTAGCATGGAAATCTTTCAGGGCCACTTTCCTGAGGCACCAGGCGTGAGAAACGAAGCCATGCTACCTCATGACAGGCCAATGTCAAAACAAAAGCAAGCAGAACGGAACTCGAAGGAGGCTTGGAGCTGAACACACAGACCCTATTTTCATTTACAGAGAGCACCGCTTCTAGAAACAGAATCAGCCATTCAGGTGTTTAGACCCTAAAGCTCTTTCCTAGCAGTCCCTCATCAAAATAAAACACCACCATCTGGTTAGGAGGCTTGAGGGAGGTGGGGTTTCTCGCGTTCAACGTACCCATGCCGCGTTCAGTTCCCACTGTCCCGCCACGTCGAAGTGAGGCTGACAAGTAAAAAGCTCCCATTTTGTCAAAATGACCTGGTTTGCCTGGTCGGGGAAGGCGGGGCTTGAGAATTTGGACCTAAAATGTTCAATTTGCAGCAGGAGGGGAGGCATAGGCTGCCATCCATCCGCCCAAATGGCCGAGTTTATTCCCTGGCCTCGTTGAGGCCTATCATTTACCTACGGATTTATTTCATGCTGTTTGAGGCTTGCTATTAATTATGGTTTGGAGGCACTCTGCTATTTTTATGGGGCTTTATTTTTTCCAGTTCCCAAACCCAGCGGCTCCCATTTGCCAGCAGAGGGAAAGGCCCTCTGCCTCTCCTCCGTGGCGGGTGCCCCGCATCCTTAGTAATTGCCTCCATGTGGTACCACGGCAACGGTTGGCCAGGCAACCCCCTCCCCTCCCTCCTCCCTTTCGGAGTCAGCATCATTTCCAGGCAGAGAATGTTCTCGGTCGGGAGGAGAAGCTTTTAAATGATCCCAGATGTTCCCCTGTTTTCTGAGGTGCCTCCTGGAGAACTGTGTGGTGTTGTGACATGCTGCGGTGCTGTGTTGTATGCCGGCCAGTCGCCACAGGAATCTCAGAAGGACGGGCGTGGGTGTACCCAAATGGCCTGCCTCCCTCCTCCAGTGCTTGGCTGTGCTTCCTATAAGAGCAGATGGTGGGACTTTACATCTCCTCAGTCCACCCTCTTTGTCCAAGAGGGACACCCATCCGAGCTCTTCAACCATTGCACTGTTCGTCCAATAAATCTTCAGTAGAGATGGGCACGAATAAAAAAAATGGCATTTCGTTTGTCGTTTGTCATTTGGAGGGTCCGTTTCAGTTCATTTCCGTTTTTCGAGAATTTTTGCAAAAAAATTGTTTTCGTTCGTTTCGTTGCCATTTTGTTACCATTTATTTCATTTTTTGTGATTTTTTTAGGATTTTAAGCAATTTACTCATATTGCAGTAACGGAAACGAAATGCACGACAAAATTTCCGGTGTTTCTGTTCGTTTCGTTTCATTTTAGAGACAAAATTCATTTGTCATTTCGTTACGTAACGAAACGAAAAAACAAAAACGGAAATGAAAAATTGTTTGTTTCGTGCCCATCTCTAATCTTCAGCATTTCCTCTTTCTCCAACTTAGCCCTTGTTTCAGAGTTTTGAGTTTGGGGTGAGATTTCACACACGAGGACGGAGAATCACAGGGGAGAGTGGCTTCAAGTTCCCCGTATAGCCCACGCCTTTCTCACTGACTGCCACTTCTAGTCTCAAACACCTTCTTTGAGACCTCTGTAGTAGAAAGGATGAAAATGTTCCATTACTTAATGGCCTGAGAGCAGATCAACAGCAAAGCATAATGAACTGCTTCCGGCAGGCTAAAGCAGAGGAAAGGAAGCACTCAGCAGAGAGGAAGGGGCTCTCTTTGAATCCAGAGGCAAGAAGGAAAAATTGCTTAGTGAGGGAGTGATGAACGGTCTCAGGGATTTGGCCTCAGAGGCAGCCGGAGTAGGAGTGACAGTTTATTTATTATTTATTTATTTATATAGCTTGTATGCCGCCCACTACCCAAAGGTCTCTGGGCGGCTCACAATCAAAGTAAACAATTTAAACAATTAAAACTTCAAATTGCAATAAAATTAAAACCAGAAAACATTTAAATACAATAAATACAATATATTAAAACACCGCACTAAAATCGCCATCAGGAGCCACAATAATCAGTTAAAAAGACTTCTTGAACAGGAATGTTTTTACCTGGCACCGGAATGACATCAATGTTGGCGCCAGGCAGGTCTCGCTTGGGAGGGTATTCCATTATCTGGGGGCAGCTGCCGAAAAGGCCCTGTTCCTACAAGCCATCCCTTTCACCTCCTTGAGGGATGGCTCTTTCAGGAGGGCCCTCTGGCTGGATCTTAATTGCCGGGTAGGTTCATATGGAAGGAGACGGTCCTTCAGGTATCTCGGTCCTAAGCTGTTTAGGGCTTTATATGTCGAAACAAGCCCTTTGAATTCGGCTCGGGCGGCAACTGGTAACCAATGAAGGTTATACAGAATCGGTGTGATGTGTTCCCTGGCGGCCCCGCCACTCACCAGCCACGCAGCACGATTCTGAACCAGTTGCAATCGCCGGACCGTCTTCAAAGGCAGCCCCACGTAAAGCGCATTGCAGTAATCAATACAGTTGCCAGGAACTTATCAGAAAGAAAAGACGACCTTTGCTGAGAGCCAGGCCACGGGTATCGGGAAAGATATGCCTCTTTGGGCCTTAGCCTTGGCCAGTTTGATCTGTTTTAGATGCTTTCCAGCCCTCTGTGAACATTTTAATGCACCACCTGGGATTTTAAAAAATGAAAACATCTGTATGACACATTGTTGATCACACATCGCCTTTTTCTCAGTCCAGAATTTTGAGAAAAGCTTTGGCATTTTTATTTTTCTTTCATGTAGGGTTAAAAACGCTCTTCTCATGTAAACAGAGCGCCATGCCTCGTGCTGCATGCATGATTGCGACTGTAACAAAACTCAGGGGTAGGAGCGTCTCTGGCCGAGAATTTCCTGAGTTCCTGTGGGTTCTTTTAAAGAAAAAAATTGATCTGAGAGCATCAATTCAATGAAATCCCTTTATTCGCTATTCCAAGTTACAAAAACGAAAAAAAAAAACCTCATAAAAATCAATGAAAAATATAAAAATGCTAATCAGATACAATCATATAGTATTGCCTGAAAATAATAAAGTCTATGATATTCTTTTTCTTTTCTTTTCTTTTTTGCTGCAACTGGCTCTTCTTCTTTTTTTTACATATTTTATTGAGTTTTCTAAACATAACAAGTTAAAACAGAAAAATTGCTTATGTGTTGCCGTATTACATAGTTCCAATACAAGTATTCTCCCAATATTTCAGCCAAGTGCTTGGAGTATTCCACATTTACATGTTTCTTTTCCATCATTTTATTTATCATTACTTACTTCCATCTTCATCTAGTACAAAAAGTGAAAGTAACAAAGTACACTATTAAACTAGCCTATTTAATCATTTTACTAAGTACTTTAAAATCTGTTTGTCTAGCTCAATATATGATAGGCATACATTTATATCTGTTTTCATCTAGTACAAAGGGTGAAGATAGCAAGTTTGACTTAAAATATCCTATCTAATCTATAAGATGAAGTAAATATTAAACATCACCAACCCATTATATTTTATCTATTCACCCAAGTTCTAGCAATTTTCAAATACTGTATATCAACATGTCTGAGACTATCATATTCTTACTAGTTTAATACTATGAAAATTTCAAGGCTTAGGCTAGCTAGGTTTAATTTCTAACTGTCTACATCTTGAAGCCAGATTCTAAGCCAATCTCTATCTCATAGTCTTAAGTATAAACTTTTTTCCCCAGCTCCGAGCCGTTTCCAGAGGTCACATGAAACAATTGCCCAATGGTAGCTGTCCAATTTCTGTCCAACTTGGCTTATTTTGACTAGGCAATTGCATTCCTTAGATAAGCGTTTGGCGAACGCTGAAAAGGTGCAGTTTAGAGATGGGCACGACTCAAAAAAATAATTTTTCGTTTGTCGTTTGTCGTTTGTCGTTTAGGGGTCTGTTTCGGTTCGTTTTCATTTTTTGGGGGGGTTGCACATTTTTTGTTTTCATTTTTTGTTACGAAATGAAACGAAAAAACAAAACAAAAACAAAAATTTGTCGTTTCGTTAGCATTCTTTTCAATGCAATGTGTCTGCCGTAACGAAAACGAAAAACACAGCAAAAATTTTCGTTTCGTTTCCGTTGTCGTTTTGCTTCTGAAAAAAATTTCGTTTTCGTTTTTGTTACGATACGAAACAAAAAACGAAAAAGAAAACGAAAATTTCGCTGAGTCGTGCCCATCTCTAGTGCAGTTAATATATTGAGCCTTAAAAATCACACTATGTCCCACCATGCTAATTTCCTTTCATGCTGTGTCCCATCATCCTAATTATTTATTATTTATTTATTTTTATATTTATACACCGCACCAATTTCCCAAGAGGGAACTCTTGGCGGTTCACATAAAACCACAAGAGATCCACAAGATAATAAAAGTAAATGAGAAGACAATCATAATAAAATAAAGGGGAAAATACCCAACAACAATTTTAAAAAATTGGCAAGAGGCATAGGACAGCTAATAATAAGTACAAATCACAAAACAAAACAAAAAAAGTGATACAGGCCCTAGCGATTGACGAAGGCATCCCTAAACAGTCAGGTTTTAACACCTTTTTTAAAGGATGCCAAAGAAGGAGCCTGGTGTATCTCGCTCGGTAATTTATTCCAGAGAGCCGGGACGGCCATTGAATTCTGTTACCGTGACATGAAAAAATGTTATTGCTGTGGACTACACTTGCCACAATCCCCTAGCTGGCCTCCCCACTGGGAACTGGGGTCCAGGGGAAAGGTAGCTATATGAAGCATTGTGCTGGATGAAATGATACATATTTTTTCACACCTATGTGTTTTGGAAATCCAGGAGGTCAGTTAAGGTTTGGCTATGGACAGTTTGTTCATCTGTGTCTAGCCTGACTGCTTTCATGTGTTAGCAGGCTAACTGGATATTGGATGTTCCCTTTTGCAAATGTAACTTGAAACTACAGTGGTACCTTGTCTAAAGGAATTAATTCATTCCAAATGAAATTATGTTAAGCAAATTTTTCTTTATACAAATTTCCCATAGGAATGCATTGAAAACAGAGCAATCCCTAATTGCGACCATTTTTATGTGGTATAGATTCACCCCGTTTATAGACGATGCTGTTTAGCAAATTTCCCCTATGTCCAGAATTTTTTATGTTGTACAGATTTTGTTATACAAACCGTTTGTTATATGACGGACGGTACACTGTATGGAAGTGAAAAGCTGGACTATAAAGAAGGCTGATCGCTGCAGAATTGATGCTTTTGAGCTGTGATGCTGGAGGAGAGTCTTGAGAGTCCCCTGGACTGCAAGGAGATCAAACCTATCCATCCTGAAAGAAATCAACCCCGAATGCTCACTGGAAGGACAGATTTTGAAGCTGAGGCTCCAGTACTTTGGCCACCTCATGAGGAGAGAGGAGTCCTTGGAAAAGTCCCTGATGTTGGGAAAGATGGAAGGAAAAAAGGAAAAGAGGACGGCCGAGAATGAGATGGTTGGACGGTGTCATCGATGCAACCAATATGGATTTGACAAAACTCTGGGAGGCAGTGGAGGATAGGAAGGCCTGGCGAGCTCTGGTCCATGGGGTCACGAAGAGTCGGACACGACTGAATGACTGAACAACAACAACAACAACAACAACAACAACAACAACAACAACAACAACAACAACAACAACAACAACAACAACAACAACAACAACAACAACAACA
>JAHTLZ010003311.1:719080-729132 GCA_023846285.1 Phrynocephalus versicolor
CAACAACAACAACAACAACAACAACAACAACAACAACAACAACAACACTGTATAATTACCAGCCGCATACTCTCAAGTCTTCCATGGGAGCAAAACCGGGGTATAGCTTCATCTCACAAAAAGGCCGCCCTGTATCGGGAAGGTGTTGGGTTCCAATCTAGCTGGCCGATCGTCCCGTCATCTCTGAAGGTTGAGAGCAAGACGAGCGCCTCTGACTACCCTGCCCCCCTTTTTTGTTCTTCTCTCCTGCAGGAAGCTGCTAAAATCCACTCTGGTCTTGATGCCTCTCTTTGGAGTCCATTATATCGTTTTTATGGCTATGCCGTACACAGAAGTGTCAGGGATCCTCTGGCAGATTCAAATGCACTATGAAATGCTCTTCAATTCGTTCCAGGTAGGACGGCACGCCTCCTCCGAGGCCCGGCTTTAAGGACAGCGGCTGCTAAGTGGCAGAGGCGGAGGAAAAACCCTGGCCTCCCATCCTGTTCTCCTATTTCCTTTTAAGCTTCGGAATTGCATTCAGGGCTAGAGCAGACCCATCACGGCGGTGGGATTTGTAAAGGGGTTGATTCAACAAGGCCCATTCCTTCCTCGCAGGGGTGGCTGTTTTCCCACAATGCAAAGAGGCATTGTGGGAGTTCACGGTGGAAGCAATCAATGGAGCAACCGCCCCTGGGGAGGAATCAATAGGGTGGGGGAGCCCCGTGCCGTCAGCTTTTGAGCCATGATGGAGAGAGGTTAATCTTTCTTTGTTTCTTCTTTTTCCTAGGGCTTTTTTGTGGCCATTATCTATTGTTTTTGCAATGGGGAGGTAAGTGCCTTGGAGTCAAACTTTGTCCTTGGTGGGGTCATGGAAGGTCACAGCTACTGGTGGATAAGGATCATGATTTGGAGATGCATTCCAGCTCATCAGGTGGTGCTGCCCCCCTCCCCTGCCTCCTTGGCCGATCAGCCCCTCCCCAGGCCCAGCGTGCTTCCATTCTTTCCACCTCCAGGGCTAATCTCCCAGTCACGAGCAGGGGCACAGACTTCTCTGCCCCGCCCTGTCGTCCGGATGGGAGATCAGCTCATAGGACGGAGCGGAGAAGCCTGAGCTGTTGCCAGGAGTGGAAGATCCACCAAGGAGGTGGAGGAAGCCAGCACGCTGGGCCTGGGGAATCTCTGGTTGAGCCAAAGAAAGCAGAGGAGGGGAGAAGCAGCACCTGCGCTGCCATCTTGACGAACTGGGACGAACTAACAAACTGGGTTTGTGTCCTTCTCTAATCGCAGCCTGTTGAAACTTCAGACCACCTTGTGGTGCCTGATGGGGGATATTCTCTCAGAGGGAAAATAAATACACATTTCTCCAGCTACACACACACTCCATCAGGGTCTAATCTGGCCTTTTGCAGCTTTCTGAACACACAGGGGAAGAAGGCTGCTTGGTTTTGCATTAATATATATATAAACTCTTGTTCATTCCCATGTCAATAGATCAATGAGATCAATGTGAACTTGGAAGGTCAACTTGCATGTCGATTTAGTAGGTTTATTGGTTCTGACAAGGCTGCCTCCAAGACTTGGAAACAATGCAGTCTGGGTGGATCATGCGAGGCCCCCGGCTGCTCCTTTCTGCCTCCCATATTATATCCCACTGCACTTGCCAACCTGGCTTCCTTCATCAGTGCTTTAAATCCTGGAAACATTCCTAGCTCACAATACACAAAGCCTGCGGGTGAAGCATGCACAGATCAGACCAGACCTGGTCTCGTGCTATGATCGCGGCTTGCACTTCTTAGAGCCTTCCCACCTTTCCCGCACGTAATTGCAATGCCAGAGCTTGCAAGACCCTTGCGGCATAGTGGTTCAACCACAGGACTGCAGTGAAGACTCTGCTCACGGCCTGAGTTTGATTCCAAAGGGCTCAAGTCCCCAGCTCAAGATAAACTTAATCCTTTCCTCCTTCTGCGGCCAGCAAATTGACTACAGTGGTTACCCTGCCCATTCGTGGTTCATACTAGAGATGGGCACAAAACGAACAATATTTCATTTCTATTTTCATTTTTTGTTTCGTTACGTAACAAAACAACAAACGAATTTTATCTCTAAAATGAAACGAAACGAACAGAAACACCGGAAATTTTGTCGTGCGTTTCGTTTCCGTTACTGCAATATGAGTGAATTGCTTAAAATCCTAAAAAAATCACAAAAAAATGAAATTAATGGTAATGAAATGGTAACAAAACGAACAAAAACAAAAATGAATTTTTTGCAAAAATTTGCAAAAAACGGAAACGAACCAAAACGGACCCTCCAAATGACGACAAACAAAATGCCATTTGTTTTAATTCGTGCCCATCTCTAGTTCATACATTGCGGTCCCGCTATATCGTGGGACCACAGTATATGAAAAAGGCCCCCCTGGGGTAAGTGGGGAAAGACCTGGGGTAAGGCGGGAAGGGCTGTTGGAGGTCTCAGAAATGCCTTCTGGTTCACAGAGAGGCCCTTTTGGGGCCTCCAAAAGACCCAGAAAGGCCCTCGCAGGCCCATTCAGCGCAGCGCCAGGCTGGGGGGTAAGTACAAGAGCCCCCAGCAGGGCGCCCCAGGCCCAACCCAACCTGCATCTGAATATCGCAGATTTTCAATTATTGCGGGTCGGGTCAGGTCCCTAACCCCCACAATAGGTGGGGGATCACTGCACCCAGATCCCTGGGGGAGAAGCACAATGTGTATCTTGCATCACTCAAATTGTCAAGGACCCAGAGAGAACTTTTTGAGTACAACTGGGCAGTGCATGAGCCACACGCTTTGCTTTGCTTTGCTTTCATGCCCCCTCCCCCAGGGTTCCCCGGTCAGCAAAGGCCAACAGTGCTAGAGAGCGACTAAAATGATTCCTGGGCTGGGGCACCTCCTTTATGAGGAAAGGCAAAAACATTTGGGACTCTTTAGTCTGGAAAAAGGGCTCCGGGGGGGGGGGGTTGAGATGTACGAAATCACAAAATACCAGAACTAGGGGACTTCCACTCAAATTGAGGGCTGGGAGAGTAAGAACAGACAAAAGAAAATATTTTTCACCCAGTGTGTTGTTAGCCTGTGGAACTCCCTGCCTCAGGATGTGGTGATGGCATCTGGCCTGGATGCCTTCCAAAGGGGATTGGACAGATTCCTGGAGGAAAAGTCCATCACAGGTGACAAACCATAATGGAGATGTGTCATCTCCAGACTTTAAATCAGGGTACTTCGAGGGCCAGATGCAGGGGAGTGGTATCAGGAGACAGAGATCTAGTCTCGTGCACTTCCAGAGGCATCTGGTGGGGCCACTGTGAGATACAGGAAGCTGGACTAGATGGGCCTTTGGCCTGATCCAGCATGGCTCTTCTTGTGTTCTTATGTTCTTATAAGGTGGTTCCAGAACAATAAATCTGTCAGGCCTTAGGTTGCACACACGCTGTGTGAGAGAGTGTGAGGAGCTGTCAAGAAAATAACCAACATAAAGCCACCTGAATAGGGCATTTCAAGGCAAATGGGAAAAAATTAGTTCTTATGTTCTTATGTTCTTAGTGGACTCATCTCCCTGAGCCGTGTTTCTTCTCTTTCTCGACAGGTTCAAGCCGAGATTAAGAAGTCGTGGAGCCGATGGACGTTAGCTCTTGACTTTAAGCGGAAAGCCCGCAGTGGGAGCGCCACTTACAGCTACGGACCCATGGTCTCCCACACCAGCATCACCAATGTCACCACCCGAGGAGGGGTCGCCCTGCACCTCAACACCAGACTGATCCCAGGAGCCCTCAACGGGCATCGGAACCTCCCGGGATATGTCAAAAACGGCTCCATTTCGGAGAACTCCATACCTTCTTCGGGGCCCGAACAGTACAACAAAGACGAGGAGTATCTCAACGGCTCAGGAGGACTCTACAACGGAGAGAAGCCAACAGTCCTTGTCGAAGAGGAAAAAGAGACTGTGATGTAATTCTTTGGGGCGGGAGGAGAAAATAACAGGAATGGTTTCATGTCCCATTAAGAGGTTCCCCCCCCCAAAAAAAAAGAGTGCTGAGTGTTTAGGGGAATACTCCGCCGCTCTCCTTGAATGCCAAGAGCCTACACACAGTTCTCTTCTGCTTTTTGAAACCAGAAATGGATTTCTCCGGGGGGGAAGTGGGGTTCGGCTGTCCGATCCCGCTTTGCTGCCCGGTCTGTTGTCCTGCGGTGTAAATGGAGAAAAAGGGGGGGTCTTCTGGATCCAGCAAAATTTGGCCCACCTGTCTGACCACGAAGAAGATGCTCTGCATTTACAAGGACCGTGCCTATGGGCACTCTAGAATTTATCTGAAGTCCAGCCCAGAGGGAACCGCATGATCCGTGGGTCCACTTTTGGTGTGAAGGGTCAAGCACCAATGTCACCATTTCCCAGAGGCCTTTGTGGGGCTTCCCCCCCTTTTTTTGTTGCTAAGAAAAAGGTTTTTGCTGTGTGAGAGAGCCACTCACCATAGGTTCCACAGTGCAAGGTTGTTGGTTGGTGTTTTTTTTTTTTAACAGAAGGTCCAAACAGATGTTTCTAGCCCAATTAAGTTCAATTTCTCGAAAGATTCCGTTCCACTTTGTTGCGGGAGGCAAAGGAAACCCCTTCCATTCATGCAGCCTGTTTCTGTGGCCACTTCGGCTAAAGAAATTCAAATGGAGGCCAAGGCAGGATGAGGCCTTGACCTGAATAAAATCTAAATACCGTGAGGTAGGAGTTAGCACAAGGAGACGAATACAGCAGATTGCAGAGTCCTCATGCTTCACGTGGGTTTCATACTTCCCGCTTCAGGAGAGAGGTGCCTTCATAGGGGAGGGCCACCCATCTAACTGTCATGTTTTCCCTGCACCAAAACCTCATGGGAACTGTAGTCCCTTGAGCACAATGTTTGGAAATTGCACAGTATCAAGGAACAATGTTTCCCCGTTAACTTCACAACATAAGATGAGCCATGCTGGATCAGGCCAAAGGCCCATCTAGTCCAGCTTCCTGTATCTCACAGCGGCCCCACCAGATGCCTCTGGGAGCGCACGAGTCTAGATCTCTATCTCCTGATCCCACTCCCCTACATCTGGCCCCTGAAGGACCCGGGTTTTAAGCCTGGAGGTTGCACATCCCCATCATGTTTTGTCACCTGTGATGGACTTTTCCTGCAGGAATCTGTCCAATCCCCTTTGGAAGGCATCCAGGCCAGATGCCATCACCACATCCTGTGGCAGGGAGTTCCACAGACTAACTTGTTACTTGCAGACATGACGAGGACATAACAATACGTCTCCCATGTCCAAGTACCAGCCGGCAGTGTCATTCATCTTCTGCTGGCCCCATGTGACAAGTAATATTTTAGTCCAGTACATT
Source organism: Phrynocephalus versicolor (assembly GCA_023846285.1). Taxonomy (NCBI): domain Eukaryota; kingdom Metazoa; phylum Chordata; class Lepidosauria; order Squamata; family Agamidae; genus Phrynocephalus; species Phrynocephalus versicolor. The sequence goes on from JAHTLZ010003311.1 coordinate 724,437, forward strand.
TTGTACGTAGGTACGCTGGAGGGGGAGATCTTTTTTCAGGCCATTACGTAGGGATTCCCACAGACACACAAACACATTTTTCCAACATTGACTGTTTTCCAACAGTCAATCTTTCATCCTTTAAAAGGGGGATTTTAAAGCAGCAAGCGCTATCAAAAATAATGTGTGGGGTGACTTGAAAGTTGTTGTGCCTTCTAAACAAGTGAGTAGCAGAGAAAAACCTTGCGATAGATTGCACGGCTTCCTAGCCCAGTGTTGGCAAACCGATGGCACGGGTGCCAAAGGTGACCCCCTCGGAGCCCTTTCTGTGGGCACCCGACATCGCCCCTCCACAGCCACCTGGTTTCAGGTTAAATTGCTGTATGGACACTTTGCAAAAAATTATTGGGTTTTGAATCGCAGTTTGGGCACTCGGCCTCTAAAAGGTTCGCCATCACTGTCCTAACCTAAAAGACTCATTTCCAGAGCTACATGGGGGTACAGGTGACAATCTAATCTGTTGGGGGGGGAGGTGTGTGGGGGACATATACTAATTTTGTATTCCAATCAAAGCAGTGCAGCTACTAGATTGGCCTGTGCAGCTTATGGCCTTTTGCACCGTGAGGACTCCTGCTGTCCCTCACCATCGGTTATGCAAAGAGTGGATGGTGAAGTTCCCAGAGTTATAGGGAGAAACCATGACAGTTAATATATATTTTACAAACAAGCCTGCAAACAAGCTGTCAACAGGCTGAGGCAGCATCAGTAGTGGAGATTAGAAACCAGGAGTGTTTTGGAAACCAAGGTGGCCCTGATTTTTGGGGTGTGTGTGTGTGTGCCACTGTTTATTTAAAAGGGTCGCCATCATAGGATAGTTGACTGGAGGGCATAAACAACACCGTGTATGTGCACACTTTTTTAAAAAAATCTTTGTCAAGAAAAGATGGACCGTGCAAACAACATAAACTGTACCCGTTTGATCACGTTGTTTGCACAAGTTATTCCACAGTTTGACTGTTTGCGTAATGTATGTGCTGCTTCTGTTGTCTTGGGGTGGGGGTGGGGAAATCAATGGAAAGTATGGGAGCCGTACCCCTCGGACAGATCCCGGATTTTAAATCTTACTGCCCCCCTGCACGGACACTGATTCCCCAAGCCCTTTCTCCACATTCCAGAATATTTTTTTTCACTGCAATAACAAGGGGTAGAAACTTGCTTTTTAAGAGAGAGAGAGAGAGAGAGAGAGAGAGAGAGAGTATGTCTACAAGTTGGTGTCCTTTTAAAATTATTATTATTGCGGCACCTCCAGAGAAAATGGTACACACGCACTGTGCTGGCTTTATGCCAAAACCGATGCTGAGTACGTCGCCATTACTAGTTTGAAGGCAATGCAAATCCCTGCCTCAGCAAGGCTATTTTTAGAAATACAGTGGTACCTTGTATAAAGGAATTAATTCGTTCCAAATCAAATTATGTTAAGCTAATTTCCCTTTATACAAATTCCCATAGGAATACATTGAAAATGGAGTAATCCCTTTTTATGTTGTACGGATTTTCCCCATAGGCGATTATGTTAAGCATATTTCCCCTATCTCCGGAATTTTTTATGTTGTACAGATTTTATGTTATACAAGCTGTTTGTTATACAAGGGTCCACTGTATTGTGGGTTTTCCCCATCACCACCCCCTTGGTCTCAGTGGATCATATTATGTGGAAATGGCATATATACAGTGGACCCTCGTATAACAAGTGTTTTGGTTTAACAGAAAATCTGCTTAAAGGAAAAAAATTCCAGAGATAGCAAAAAAAAAAAATCGCTTAACAGAATTGCCTATGGGGCGAATCCATACAACAGAAAAACTGTCGCAATTAGGGATTAATCTGTTTTCAATGCATTCCATGGGAAATTTGTACCAAAAAAAATTTGCTGAACGGAATTTCATTCGGAACGAATTAATTCCTTTATACAAGGTACCACTGTATGATAACCTAGATAGGAGTGGGAAGGGTGGCATAGCCCTCACTGCTTGACCGGATTATGTCTCACTTTTGGATGAGACGAAATGGCCTCCCTCCATCAAAGTGACCCCCCTGGACCGCCGGTCAACCAGCGTGGATGACAACCCCCCCCCACTACGAAGGAACCGTCCCTGTTTGGCAGGAAGCCCAGCTGTTCACCTCGGTTGCCCAGCTATCCTCGGCTTTAATGCGTGGCTTGCAGGTTGCCTTTTATGAACCCAGCCTGGCCACGATAATGTGCTACCTCTGAATATCATTTCTGAAATATCAGTATTTTTTCTTTTCAATTCGTGGAAACGGACCCACCACTTGTTCCTGCTGCAGAAATCTGGAGATGAGAAGGATTCGGTCCCAAGTCGGTTATTGCGCCAGGTGCAGATTCGCTTGAACCACTTCCAAAATAATAACAAACTTCTTGTCTGCCTATCCTGCCGCTGCTTTGTCCATGGGTATTTTGTTTGTTTGTTTGTTTGTTTGTTTTTGCAGGCACCCGTGTGCTCTGCTCTCAACTCCCTCTTGAGCTCTCATTAGTATCTGCCAACACTCCATATGTGTTGTACTTACTCGATCTGTCACTTAGTATTTATTGTATGTTTTCTTTGCTTTATGATCCAGGATCAAAACAACAAATTCAAATTCAATCTCAATTGTTTGGATTGTCCCACCTCCCGGCTAGAGGTATTGTAGGTCAGAGACAGACTTGATCATTTCTCTGATTTCTCAGCTGTGATTTTCAACAGCGGAAGAAATATTGTGATTTTTAAATCTCTCTCTCTTTCTCTCAATCTCCCCCCCCCCCAGTAACTCCATTTGGCCATATGCTGCACTTGTGCACTTCTTCCCTACACCTTTAGTGAGCAAAAGTGTGAAGTGGGTACTGCTTGCATACTACCCCGTAGTGTTTAAATACTCTCTGGGCATTTTGCAACACAATTGTGCAACCCTTTGCCTCCCGTCAGCAAGCAAGGCATCTCGCTGACCATCTTCTGAAGGAGGGAAAGCTGAGTTACCCCTGAGCTGGTTAGCTGAATTGGTCGTGAGCAGAGTTTTGACTGCAGTACTGCGGTGTGGCCACCACATCACAAGGGAATCTGCTGAAGCGAGTGAGGAAGGGATATCACCCCTCCAATTGAATATATTTAGTAGAGATGGGCACGAATCAAAAAAATGGTGTTTCGTTTGTCGTTTAGGGGGTCCGTTTCAGTTCGTTTCCGTTTTCCGCAAATTTTTCCAAAAAAAACATTTTCGTTTTCGTTCGTTTCATTACCGTTTCATTGCCATTTATTTCAATTTTTTGTGTTTTTTTAGCATTTAAAGCAGTTCAATGTATTGCCGTAACGAAAACGAAACGGACGACAAAATTTCTTGTTTTTCTGTTCGTTTCGTTTCATTTTAGAGACAAAATTTGTTTGTCGTTTCATTACGTAATGAAACAAAAAACAAAAACGGAAACGAAATATTGTTCGTTTCGTGCCCATCTCTAATATTTAGTGTGCAATCCAGCTGTTGCCTTTGAGGGCACCTATGCAGCCAAGCACCATGACATGACCGGGTGGAGGCACATCCATCTGAATTATTTATTTATCCCCCCCCCCCAAAGGGAATTGGAATCCCAAATCCAGAGAGGAGAGAAAGATTGATGGGAAAAGGGAACATGTCTCCCCAACAAGCCACTGCCGGCATGAAATTAAATTAAAAGGATCTTGTGTGACATCGAAACAGAGGCAGAGCTCACGCTTGGCCTACACAAGTTTATATTGCAGGGTCACGTCTCCGGATTTCAGGCACAACATTTCCCATTCCATTCGCGGAGATCCTGAAGCATTCCTTGGTGGTCTCCCATCACTAACCATGTCTGGCAAGGTCCAGAACCAGGCGAGATGGTGTGTGTTCAGAACGGAACAATTCGAAAAGCAAAGCCTGCTGCTTACATACTGTCCCATAGCACTTAAAGTGATCTCAGAGCAGTTTACCCTTCTTTTAAATTATGCACCCTACACCTTGCTTCCCCCAGGGAGCAGGGCACTTGATATACCAGCATTGGGAGGATGGAAAGCGGAGTCTATCTTGAGACATCTACTTGAACCCACTGGGATAGAACTTGGGCCGTGAGCAGAGTTTTGACTGCAGTACTGCAGTTTATCCATCACGCCAATTCAGCCTTAGGTGAAAGAGGAATTAGGTCCAGCATGGTAGCAAGCCCGTGCGGGTGCCAACTTCCACCTGATTTCTGGGCACATCCCAAATTCAAACTAGCCCTGAAGAGAACGCCCATTGAATTATGCTTTGATGTTTCCGCATGCCATTAATTCCAACCACGCCCAACGACCACAAAGCTTTACCGGGAGGAAACCCTCGCCCATTTAATTCCTTTCGTGAAACGGAATTGTTGGGTTTTGTGCACAAAACCGCTGCATCTTCTTGAGCCCTGGATATAGCCACCCATCCTGCAAACCGCAGCATGCCCTGAAAATGCAGATGTTTCTTTGGGGGACCAGATGTTTTGAGCAACCGGCCTTTCTGTGAATTCTCCTTTCGTCACAAGAACAAGTCGTGGGTCTGCTCTTCTCTGCTCAAGGAGCCTCTTTCAATAAAACGCTTTCTTTTTTCCATTAATGTTTCATTTATAAGTGGAAGGACAGAAGACAGTGGGGGGGGACTCTAATTTAACTACAATTATAAATGGGTGTTTTATTT
>JAHTLZ010003312.1:0-13414 GCA_023846285.1 Phrynocephalus versicolor
TGTCCCCATTCAGCACTTAGGAATATTTTAAGTATAATAACTACTGTTTCAATCAGCCTCAATCTGGCTTTCAAATTGCCATTTCTGTCAATCAGTCTGGGTGGATGGGTGGGGGAGGAGAAAAGAGAACAAAGTGAAGCTGTTCAAGAAAGCAGGATCTGTTATATGTAAGCCCTTTGCATTCAGAAGGTTACCAGTCATTTTTGATGGTTAGCTGCTGTCACTCAGAGTGTTCAGTATTGGGTCAAATGGATAAATCATCTTAGGCTGGCTGCTATCCAACGACCATTAAAACTGCTTTAAACTGCTTGACGATGCAGTTAATAAAATTGTGTCTCCATGACCAGTGGACTTTAAAGGGGAAAAAATGTGACCACACCCACTTAAGCATGACTCAGCGGGTTTTGCAAATACCTGGTCTTGAGGTGGTACAAAGCTTGTCTCAGTTCCGATGCGGATTTTTAAACAGTACTTGGAAAATCTGCATCAAAACCTTTTTGTTCTGTTGTGTTGTGGGTCCCGCTTGTGGGCACACACAGGAAGAGAATTTTCAACCATGTGACCATTCCAGGGGAAAATCCACATTTTATTTTGATCCGGATTTTCTGTCTGTGGGATAGCAGCTTTAGGCTCTCCCAGGGCTCCTTTCTCTTGATTGGTCATAAAGGCACAGGGAGCTTACTGCAGTTGGCATGCAGGTGTCAGTTTGAAAAGCTGTGTCTCCAAAAATCCATTGTTTTCCATAAATCAAAAAATAAAATAAAAATTTTAAAAATGTTAATTATAGAGAATTCTACTTCTTTCCTGGGATTATTCTCTTAAAGTTTTTTTTCTTCTGAAAGTAACAGAAATCTTAGGTGAAAGGTAGTTGAAAGCTTGAGACCAGAAAAGTCTAAAGAGAGATACGTTTTCAGTGAAAAGTTCCATAGCTAAACTCCTACCTCCAGAACAAAGCAAGATTTTTGAAAAAATGTATGTGTGTGTGTGTGTGGGGGGGGGGAATTCATAGACAGCCATCAATTTTTTTCCCACTGTTCTTACTAAGCCAAGTTATATGTGGTACGGATGGCATGAAGAACACCGAGTCCAAGTGCAGAATCAAGTAAGCCATATCTGTTCCAACCTTGGTTTGGCATGCTCCATCTTCCTATGTTTGCACATTTGGAAATGTTTATATTTTAAGTGTTTGTTAAATCAATATCTCATTTTTTTGTCAAACAAACACATTTTGCTATTCTGGAGAAAAATGACCACTTGCTCAAAAAAAAACAAAACAAAAACACTTCACTTCACCAGGTTAGTACCAGTGTGAAGACGTTAAAGACCTAAAACATGGCTGTCACTGAAAAGAAGATAAAAGGGCATGTAAGATCCATGAAAGCTCATTATTGTATAATGATTTTTTAGTGGTCTATAAAGGTATCCTCGAGTTTTGCATTTGTATTGATAAGTATAAGTTTGTCTTCAAAAATTGCCATGCTGAGTTAGTTATATAGCAAGGGTTTTCATAGAATTATAGAGTTGGAAGAGACCTCATGGGCCATCGAGTCCAACCCCCTGGAATGCAGGAACCCCATCACAATATTTCCGACAGATGGCCATCCAGCCTCTGCTTAAAAACCTCCAAAGAGGGAGACTCTACCACCCTCCGTGGCAGCATATTATTCCACTGCCGAATAGCTCTAACTGTCATGAAGTTCCTCCGAATGTTCAAATGGAATCTCTTTTCCTGTAGTTTGAAACCATTGCCCCGAGTCCTAGTCTCTGAAGCCATGGATAACAAACCTGTTCCCTCTTCAATATGACATCCTTTCAAATATTTAAACATAGCTATCATATCCCCTCTCAGTCTTCTTTTTGATAGGCTAAACATTCCCAGTTCCCTAAGCCGTTCTTCATAAGACATCTCTTCCAGGCCTTCAACCATCCTAGTCGCCCTCCTCTGCACCCGCTCGAGGTTGTCAACATCCTTTTTAAATTGAGGCGCACAGAACTGGACACAGTACTCCAGGTGGGGTCTGACCAGAGCAGAATAGAGTGGCACTATCACCTCCCTTGATCTAGACACTATGGTTCTGTTGATGCAACCAAGAATCGCATTGGCTTTCTTGGCCGCCGCATCACACTGCTGGCTCATGTTCAATTTGTGGTCCACCAAGACCCCCAAATCCCTTTCACAGGTACTATTCTCTAGCCAAGTGTCCCCCATCTTATATCTGTGCAATTCATTCTTTCTACCTAGATGTAGCACCCTACATTTCCCTCTGTTGAAATCCATTCCATTAGCTTTGGCCCAGTCTTCTAATCTGTCAAGGTCCTTTTGGATTTTCATCCGATCCTCTAGGGAATTAGCAACCCCTCCCAATTTGGTATCATCTGCAAATTTAATTAGCATACTCTCTATTCCTTCCTCCAAGTCATTAATAAAGATATTGAACAGCATTCACAGGAATACAGAAATATAGAAAGTATTCAGCAAGCCAGCAGTACACAAAACACAGATATGGTTAGTAGGAATTCTTAAGCCTTTTGCTTAAGGGTTCAGAGCTGCCTGGGTTGATCCATTGCACAGATCAAGCGCTGCAGGTCTGGACAAAGCTTAAACAGCTTCTCATCATTGTTATATAACCTTCTGTATGATCTCAGACTGACGTTATCTTGTACACCCCTACACGTTCCTGTTGCTTGCACGTGTTCTTAGCTCATACCCTTTTGGCCGTCAAAGCCTGAATGACCTGACCCTATTACCCAGTTTGTTTGATAGTTCAAGTTGGTCCCTTATTCCTGGCTAACCACCAAATGTTGCTGTAAGCAAAATGACACCCCCCACAATGTGCGGTTATGCCAAGTCTTAGCTGGGTCACTGAGACCTCATGTTTTCTCAGAACAATCGGGTCTGTTAATATTTTAATGCTTATAATAATTTTGACTTTTCTCATGCTTATAAATTCATATCAGTATTTTATTTTGTGTTGACCACACAGCTATCCCTTATTTCACCGGTCCACTTATAATCAAGACCATGAGTTTCCTTTAACAGTGGACTGTTGAAGTGTGCTTTCCCAACAGGAGCAGGTAGAATCATAAGCACTGTAAGAGGAGCAGAGGCCCGCCATGCAATTCTTTATGTTTGGAAAGGGTCCTTCCTGAATTTAGGAAGCCTTGGCGTGCAAAACTACCATAAGTCATACCTGTCAAGTGTCCCATTTTGGCTGGGACATTACTGTTCATCAGCCTTCTCCCCACTGTCTTCCTGAAACATTGATTTTCCTGGAAATGTCCTGTGTGGCGGAGGTTGACAGGGAGACTTTTTACTGATGGCGGTGAGCTGCTGAGCAGGGAAAGCGGTGCCTGTGAAGCTGCCCTGGGTTTGGCTGGAGACTGGGTCCAGGGGGGATGAGCGGGTGCAGCTGTGGCTCACCGGGGCGGGAGGGACAAAACGAGCGGTGTGTGCGCATGCACTAGCGTTTGTGTTTGTGCATATGCATGCTAGTGTGCATGCATGCATTACACCTCTCTCCTCCCGTCCCAGCCAGCACCGGGGAAAACTTGACAGCTATACCATGGGCTCACAAATATATTCTTCCTGTTCTGAACTGCACTGCTGCAAACCTCACCTCTCTTTCTGTGATGAGAAGAGGAAAGAGTTTTTCTCATGTTCCAATCTAAGTTATCTAACCTAGTTGGGTGAGGAATCGCAGCCAGGAGTTTTGGATAAATGAGATCAAAACATTGTTTTTTACCTCCTCTTGAATGATTCTCACTTATCTTCTTGCTGTGTGACACAGGCTATAAACTCCCCAGCACCACCCCCGCCTTCCCCCAAATCAGCTTGAAGGAAGAAAGCCTATAAATTTTTTGTTAACTTGAGGGCAGTTTATAAAAGGAGTGTGCCTCTCCAAAGAGGAATCTGCTAGGAGCATACTCCATCACCTTGAGGTTTCTTGTCAGTACGGTATACATCACTTCTCTGGACCTTGAAGCAAGGCTTAGTTAGAAGCATGTGAACTTGATATTCTCTCTGCCTTGTGGCCTCTTGCTTCTCTTGGCTTTAGTACGAGGGTGCTTGGCTTTGCTGCACAACCAAGATGCCTCCATCCATGCTCAAGGCAGATGATTCATGTTCAACCTTCCATACAGTCCCCATCCATTGCAGAAAACTAATGAACACTGCAAAAAGTAGGGACAAGTTTTTTTCTGCATCACAGATACAGCACTCCCCCAATTATTGCAGGAGTTTGGTGCCTGATCCACCTGTGATAAAGGAAAATCCAAGAAATGCAGATGCCTCAGTAAACTGGCCTTGGGCTGCTCCTGCTGGCTGCATTTCCAAAGAGAGGTTTTTAACCCCCTCCTGACACCTCAGCAGACCTTGCTGCCAGGAGCTCAAGGTCTGTCTGCTGAGGTATCAGGAGGGGATTAAAAAATTATCTTTGGAAACAGCAACCGAGCAGCCCAAGGTCAGTTTGATGAGGTGTTAGGGGTTGGCTAAAAACCTCTCTTTGCAAGCGCAGCCGACAGGAGCAGCCCCAGGTCTGTTTACTGAGGTGTCAGGAGGGGGTTACAAACATCTCTTTGGAAGCGCAGCTGGCAGGAGCAGCCCCAGGTCTGTTTGTTGAAGTGCCAGGAGGGGGTTAAAAACATTTCTTTGGAAGCCTGCTTCTCTCAAGAAAAAATGTGATATACTGAGACCGTAATATATCAATCGCATTGTGGCGGGGGGGGGGCTGCTGTACCACAATTCTCCATTCTAGGAGTTCTACCAACCTGACAGATGCCTCCTGTTGTTGCCCCGGTACTCATTTCTGCCAGATACACCAGTCACATTGAAGCACTTGTGTGGGCAGAGTTCAAACAGCTCCTCCTTCAAATCATGTGAAGTTTAAAACTGAGGGAATTCCTAAGGAGGTTTGCGATAAGGCTGTTGTTAAAATTAAAAGGTTAGGGGTCTGCCTATGAATTCACATTGTTCTGGATCCTGGGCTCAATTAATTTGATATCCAGATGGCAATTTGGAAAGCAAGTTGTTTTTTTCCCTTTAGATTGAGCTCCCAGAACCACCACTGCGACACACAACTCCTGAATGGGCCCCCAACTTCAAGATCTACATTTAAGATTTAATTTAAATTTAAGCATTTAAGAAGCTGTTAGAAACTGCATTTGGTGATCAAGGAGGTTGATTTATTTTACAAGTAGGTTTGAGTTTATTTGTCTGCCCGTTTTTCACCATCTTGCCTTAGAGATGTTTTGTATTTTTTAGCTTTTTAAATTTTGGTTCTACTGATTGTTGTTTGGTTTGTGTTTGTTTTTAATGTCATATTGTGGAACTGATTATTATTTTTCTCTGTATTTTGTCGTATGCTATTCTTTGTTAACCGCCCTGCGTTCCCGTCTAGGAAAATCTGGTGCTATATGAATATAAATAAATAAATAAATAAATAAATAAATAAATAAATAAATAAATAGCAGAAGATACATTGTTACTATCCAGCTCTATGGGGTGTACCAAGGATGAAAACGAAGGATGTACATAATTTGAGAAGAATACAGCTTGACTTAGGTTTTCCTCAACATGATTAAGAAAAAGGATTTCTCAGGTTCTGAAATGCTTCTGTTGGAGGGAAAGGAATGTGCTGGGTTGTTCTGTGAACAATTTTCTTCACCCCTGTTAATGGAATTAGCTTGCCACCAGCCAGAGTCTCAAATCCTTTTATTGCTGCGTCCCCTTCATAAATCAGTAGTGGTGGAGTTACTTTTTTTAGCTATAGGCCCACCGATGCCAAGAGTTACACTTAGCCTCCATCTGAGTAAGCAAGTGTTCCATAATCAGCCCATTAGTGTGCAGATTACATTTTCCCATGACTAATGATAAAGAGTGCACTACAGATCGTTAGGTCTTCTAATCTTCACTTCCAAAACAAGGATTTGCTGTAACCCTGCAGAGGGGAGATGTGTGCCTTCACCATTATTAGATTAATGTATCACATTCATGTTCAAAGTAATAGCACTTCCCACAGCTTTCCTGAGCACTCGTTAATGTACAAGTATCATCAACAAGTAATGAATCAAGGCGTCCAGGATTGTTCCTTAAAACCCATTACTTTGCATCTCTTTAAGCTCAAAGACACGAATGACAAATAAACCAGGAAAAACAGTCGCTCCTTGGACCACAAATCTGTGAAGACTTCTGGTTCAGCAAAACCTACAGTGCAGCATCAGGACTTGGCAGCAGTTTGGTGAAGACGGGGAAAACACGATTTCCTTTAAACACCAAAAACACCTCATATTTCCAATGAGACTTTTCTCCCTAACCACAAATTATTCACATCAATTTTAGTCAGTCTATCTTTTCTTCACATGGGGGCATCTTCAGGAGCTTCTGGGATTATTCCCCCATACCGGCTGGAGTCCTTTGGCCTAGTGTTGCTTAGTCTAGTCACTAGAGGAGGCCTATAGGATCAGTGGGTATTGGGTGAGTTGACTCTGCATATTCCACTGATTCTATGGGCCTACTTGAGTTGTGGCTTATTATACCAAAACAATGGGACTTCAGCCGATATACTGTATAATGGGAATGGTTGTATACCACTGTATCAAAAAGTTATCTTAACCCTTCTTAGATGTTCCTTCAGTACAAATGAATCCACAGAGGGCATCTTGTTTCTTTGGTGGTTGTAGACGATTCCCCAAAATAATGGGATCAAGGCTCGTTTTTTCCGCCTTTACAGGAACAAGATCTCTTTTATACTGTATTAATAAGAAATACTCATAAATACTCTTGTCCTGTGGGGGAGGGGGAGGATTATCTTGACACATTGAAATACTCCAGTTATAAAACAAAATCAGCCAATGGTAATTTTTTTCACTCTTCCAGCACTTTTAATAAATCTGCATTTCCAAACGAAACCCACATTTGTGCAGAAAAAATGTTTTACTTTCTGCCAAATATGAGGTTTTCTGTGCAAAATAGCACTCCTCACCTTCTTCTCATTACTTCAACCCACAGGCAGAAAATTTTGGGGATGGGAAATCATTCTCACTTGAATGAACAAATAGGAGATTTACATCTTCACTGTCTAAGACTATGGATGTACAAATATTTGCTGATGTATCTCTCTTTTTTAAAAACAAAAACCAAGCCTCAACATGACAGAATTGCTTGGTAAGGAATTTCCAAGATTTGCAAAAGCTATCCTTTTGCATGAGAGCATGACACCATGCCCCATTGCACCCCTCATGTTTCTGTGCAATTCTGAGAAACAAAACCAAACAAAACCCTTATCTTTTATGAAGCTAAATGAACATTCACTGCCAGTGAAAAAGCCAAGCTGATTGCTCATGGGAAGAATGTCAATGTGTCAAGAACAGCCCCTAAATGAATGCTTAACCAGAACAATTGCAGCTCAGTATCTGTCTGATTATCATGTAGCACATATGCTGAGCAACAGAACTACAATGCAGTGACCTTGCTGCTTGACCAACTTTCCACACTGAACTCACTTACAGCAATTAAGAGGTGTGTGTGTTACACTTCACACTTACGGCCCTATCTATTTCATACTCAATGGAGCAAGCTGTTGACAATGCCTGGCTCTTGGTGTGGTGCTGCACTCCCCCCCCCCCCCTTATCTCTTTCCTGGTCAGTGGAGCAAAATGTTGACAATGCATAGCTTAAAGTAGCTGGCTACATATAGTAGCCTTGAGGGGAGCAGAATTGGTGCCTGCTGCCTTGGTGAAGATGAAGAGGTCTTGAGGTGGTCAATTCCTGAAGGCCTTTCTAGCAGGAAAGTGGATCTGCTTCAGCTGAATCTTGACTTTCACGCCAAATCAGTTTGATTTGAACTGATGTGTATGAGGCATGGATCTAAAAATAAGAGCTACATTTGGTTAGGAAATCAAGTAGGAATGTCTGAAGCGTTGAGACTGGTTTGGAGAGTTGGACAACTAAATCCAGTGGGAAAAGCCAGACAGTGGCCAAGATCATCTTGCCTAATGATGCCGGCATAATCCGATTTCATTAGGTGTAACTTTTGGAGGTGCACCATCTCAAGCACCATAGACACGAGTAGAGATGGGCACGACTCAGAAAAATTGTTTCTTTTCATTTTCGTTTTCGTCTAGGGGGTCCATTTCGGCTCGTTTCCGTTTTCGTGAGCTAATTTTCAAAATTTTTCGTTTTTGTTTCGTTGCGTAACGAAAACGACAAACGAAAACAAATTTTTTTTCGTTTCTTCCCATTTAGCTCCATTAAGTGCTTTTCCAGTAACGAAAAACGAAAAATGGCTCAAAATTAGTCATTTCGTTTCCCTTTTCATTCCAGTTTTGAGCCGTTTTGCATTTTTTGTTTCGTTACGTAACGGAAACAAAAAACAAAAATGGAAACAAAAATTCCGCTAAGTCGTGCCCATCTCTAGACACAAGGGACCTATTGAGTCTTGCATGACTCATTATCATTGATAATGATTATGTTGATTTCATTATCTGGGGCAAATTTCCCTCCAAATGTCATACCATTTGCATAGCCGTGCAAGAGGATTTAAGCCAGTCTCCAATATGATCAAATAAGGATGACAGCAAAATCGAGATGGGGAGGAGAGGAGATGAGCTTTGCTTCTTAAGGGTTGTAACATGCAGTCCAGGACCGGGACAAGTGTTTCACCGCTGCTTTTGAGTCATAGTACTTGCAGGGAGGAACTGTGTGAGGTCTGAGTTGGTGGTGAACAGTTTATAGTTGTTGATTATTCTCAAACCCCTCCTCCCTTCCCTTCACACCATGTTATATTCTTAATTAGAGCAGTTAAGCTTAATCCTCTGTTTATCAATTTGCTTGCTGTATATGCATCTCTAAATATTAGGTAGTCTGAATCTCACACCTGTCCTTACCCTGTTGACTCTTATGTTGTGTTGATATGTCTGATTTGCTTTCTCAGTATGGTTAATTTTAATCTCTCTCTCTCTCTCTCTCTCTCCTGCATACATACTGTATACAGTATGTGAAACTTTGTCTTCATCTGCATTCTACCCAGAAGCATATTTGTTTTATCCACAAGGCACATATTTTATGAGGATATTGCAAACTTAATTCATATTGCAATGGTGAAACACAGCAACAAGCATAATTATTTTCCATTTTTATTACCCATTTCATTCCCATTTGGGCTCATAAAGAATGATACTTGATTTCCAATCAATATTATCTCCTCATTATTTCAACGGACATAACTTACCATTTCCATAGTTACCCTTGTCATTATATTGCTTCTGATCGTTAGATTGACTTGATCACGAGGCATCTCTGCTCCAGTAATACTTATTCCCACATTAGATCTCAAAGGCCAGAGATGGGGAAGCAGACCGGATTACATTTGCTCACAGATGGGAGTGGGAGTGAAAGCAATGATCCCTTTTGTGGAAAAGTGATTAACAGGAAAATCAATAACATTGATTTTAATGTTTTGATTGATTGCGTTTGTTTTACATTTGTTTGTATAGCTGAATTGTATGGATTTTCTTCTTGTAAACCACCCAGAGTTCCTTCAGAAAGTTGGGTGGTATATAAATATAAGTAAGTAAGTTGTGGAGGTGAAGGGTTAACGGTGTAGGAAAAGCCAGGCATGGGGGGCGGAGGGGGAAGTTTCCATTGGAAAAGATGAGGAAGGAAGTAAAGAAGATCCCCAAGGGAGGGAGAGGTGAAAGAACCAAGGTGGGGGGCAATGAAGGTGGGGGAAGCAGAAATGAGGAAAGAAAAGCAGACTCCTACGTCTTCCTTGGGAATGGTTCTGGATGGAGAACCCCCTCTGGAACCCATCGATGGGGAAAGCTGATGATCCCCCCCCCCTATGAAGAGGGAGGAGGAAGAAGAAGGAGAGAGAGGTCAGACCCTTAATGCCATCTTACTGCAGAAAAGAAAGAGGCAAGGGAGTGGGGAAAGAAGTTCAGAGAGGAAAAGGCTCAGAGAGCGGAGAGAAAGGGAGTGAATGTATCAGCGAGGGGAAAGAGGAAGTGTGGTGGAACCCCCTGATCCATGGGTCTCCCCTGACCTGAGATTCTGGGACCCGGGATGTGAGAAACTGTGCCCCTGCTGCCAATATTACCAAGAACGAAGGTCAAATGACAAGAGACTTGATGACAGATCCTTTTTCACTGCAAGCTAGGAAATGCTTCCTCACCTCATTCCACAAGGAGGAGTAGGAGTTGAATGTCTGAGTTAATGTTGACAGTTTCTTATTTGCCTCCATGTCATCAAATTCCTATCTAAGGTTTGGGAACATCGTTTCCCAACCTGTGTCATGGTCAGACCATCATCTGCTAAAATTTTCCCTGTCGATTGCCGCCCCACCCCGCGGGGAGCATCGCCCCCTTGTTTGGGCCCGCCCCCGAAGGCTCCAGGACCCTGTGTGGTTCATGGAGGCCTTCGGGGAGCTTACTGGTAAGCTGTCTGACGACCCGGTTGAAGCCCTGGTGGATAGGTGGTACGAGGATGCTGCTGGGGCTGTCGATCGGATTGCCCCCAAGTGCTTCCTCCACTGTGGAGCCCGCTCTTCGCTGTGGTTCATGGCTGAGTTGCAGACGATGAAACAATAATGAAGGCAGCTTGAGTGTGTATGGAGAAAGGTTCAGCCGGCAGAAAAAATGGCTGCGCTGAAGCACCAGCCGTTATGTGCACGCAATCAGGGACGCTAGAACAGCTCATGCCTCCCTGAGATTTGGGAAAGCCTCAAACCACCAGGCGAGTTGTTCCGGGTGGCTCAAGACCCCTCCAATCCTGGTCAGCCTGGGCTTCCTCCTAGTGATTTCACTAGTGAGCAATTTGCAGCCTTTTTTAGATCTAAGATTGAGGCCATCGATCCAATCTGGACTCCAGCTGCTCTAGTCCCTCCCCAGTTATCCTGGGGGCCTCACCTCCTCGGTCCCCTCGCCTGGCTGAGTTTGGGCCTGTGTTTCTAGTGGAGGCCTCCAGGGCTATGGCTTATTGTCAGCCAGCGGCTTCCCCTTTCCACCCTTGCCCAGCCTGTCTGTCAGCTGCCTTTGATACTGTCGACCATGGTAACCTGCTGGTCCGGCTTGCTGAGGTGGGAATTGGGGCCTTGCATTGTCTTGGCTCCATTCCTTTCTTGGCAGCCGGTCTCAGCGGGTTCAGCTGGGTGATGATTTGTCGGCTCCTTGGACTCTCTCCCTTGTGGGGTGCCCCAGGCATCGGCAATCTCACCAGCAATGTTTATATGAGGCCGCCGGCGAAGGTCATCAGGAGATTTGGAGTCTGCTGTCATCAGTATGCTGATGACACGCAGCTCTATCTCTCCTTTTCTTCTTCTGCAGTGGAGGCAGTACGCTCCCTCGACCTGTGCCTGGAGGCGGTTCTGGAATGGACCAGGACCAACCGGCTCAAGCTGAATCCGGAGAAGACAGAGGTTCTGTTCTTTGGGGCGCCCTCGTCTGGGCACAATGGCCCCCTCCCTAGACTGGGGGGTGTTTCCCTCCAGCCTACAGACAGGGCCAGGAATCTGGGCGTGGTCCTGGATTTGGCCCTCTCCCTAGAAGCCCAGGTGACGGCAGTCTCCAGGGACGCTTTTATCCACCTCTGTAGGATTGCCCAGATCCGACAGTACCTTGATGAGTCCTCCCTGAGGACAGTCGTGCAGGCCCTCATGATTTTGAGGATCAACTATTGCAATGCCCTCTACTTGGGGTTGCCCTTGACCCTTCTCTGGTGGCTCCAACGGGTGCAGAATGCGGTGGCTAGACTGGTGGTGGGTGCTCGTAGATTTGAAACACATAGAAGAACAAACTTATAACACATAGAAGAACAAACCTTGCTGAGAGAAAATCAGCATGGTTTCTGTAAGGGTAAGTCTTGTCTGATAAATCTTCAGTCATACCTGGAGGAAAATCATATCCTTGATCTTTTCCAGTCTGGTTTCAGGCCATTTTGCGGAACCAAGACTGCCCTGGTTGCTCTGCAGGATGACCTCCTCAGGGAGGCTGACGGGGTGTTCCTCCCTATTCATCCTCCTTGATTTGTCAGCGGCCTTTGATACCATCAACCACGGTATCCTGCTGGATTGGCTTGCCGAGGCGGGAATTGGGGGGTTAGCGCTCTGCTGGCTCTGATCCTTCCTCCCACGGCCGGTCTTAGCGGGTTCAGCTCAGGGATGATTTGTCGGCTCCTTGGATGCTCCCTTGTGGGGTGCCCCAGGGTTCAGCAATCTCCCCTGTGCTGTTCAATGTTTATATGAGGCCACTGGCATCAGGAGATTTAGAGTTCGCTGTCATCAGTATGATGATGATATTCAGCTCTATCTCTCCTTTTCCTCTTCTGCAGTGGAGGCGGTTTGCTCCCTCGATCTGTGCCTGGAAGTGGTCTTGGAATGGAGAAGGACTAACAGGCTCAAACTTAACCTGGAGCAGACTGAAGTTGTGTTCTTTGCGGCACCCTCGTCCAGGTACAATGGCCCCCTCCCTAGTCTGGGGGGTGTTTCCCTCCAGCCTACGGACAGGGCCAGGGATCTGGGCATGGTCCTGGACTCAGACCTCTCCCTGGAAGCCCAGGTGATGGCGGTCTCCAGGGCCGCTTTCTTCCAACTCCGCAGGATCGCCCAGACCCATTCGTATCTCGATGGGTCCTCTCTGAGAACAGTTGTGCAGGCTCTCGTGACTTCGAGGATTGACTACTCCAACATGTGGGGTTGCCCTTGGCCCATGTCCAATAGGTACAGAATGCGGCGGCCAGACTGGTGGTGGGTGCTCACAAATACGATCACATCACCCCAGTTTTGGCATGCTTGCATTGGCTGCCCATGGCTCTCCGGATAAAGTTCAAGGTCTCAGTTTTGGTCTTCCAAACCCTCCACGGCTTGGGACCTGAATACCTGGCGGAGCGTATCTTCCAGAGGTAAAAAAGAGGCTAGGCCCACTTGAATGTCGCGGTCACGGTCACTCAGGGTGGCCACTCCCAGGGAGGTGTGGAAGTCGGCAACATGCAGCCACACCTTCTATGTTGTTGGCCCTTCACTATGGAACCATCTGCCGAGTGAGCTGCGCCTTGCACAGTCCCTGCCCACCTTCAAAAAGGCTTTAAAAACTATGCTCTTTAAGGAGGTATATGGTTACCTCATTTCTACTTAATTTTTTGTGTGCCCGCTGCATCTTGCTGAGGGTTTCCCCTCTTTTGCCTATATTGTTTTTTAATTGGATGCTTCTTTATATTGTTGTATTTTTTGATGTTTTTAAATCTGTAAACCGCCCAGAGTTCACCATGGAAGATGGTGCGGTATAGAAGTGTAACAAACAAACAAACAAACAAACAAACAAACCAACCAACCAACAAACAAACAAACAAACAAACAAACAAACAAACAAACAAACAATGAAGATTCTCAGTCATCCAGGTGAGGTTCTCTGGAAGTTGAGTCAT
>JAHTLZ010003312.1:13424-24057 GCA_023846285.1 Phrynocephalus versicolor
AATAATAATAATAATAATAATAATAGAGCCACATTTTTGTTTTTCAATACAAGTGACTTGGATCTAAGCCCTCAACCAAATTGGAGATGGTTGAAATTTGCTTCCATCCAAATTGGGGCAAATTTCAAAGTGCCAAATCGATCTCTGAACTGAAATGGGAGGATTGTGCAGAGTCATGCTTGGTAGCAATCTTTTGTGTGCTGTGATGAGTTCTCTGGAAAAAGCAGAATATTTGGATTCATTTAAGCTTGCAACCCCCCCCCCTTTTCCTTTATGGATTTCAGCATGGTAAACGAGCAGATATTTAAACATTAAAAACTAAGAAACAATTGTCATCAAAATAAAAAAGCAGAAAAAATATGTTTAGAAGAGACTGAATTGGCTAATTAAAGTGATTTAGCAAACATGAATATTTTGAGCTTGATATGACTACACTAGTGATGGGGAACCTCCAGCCTGGAACCCACCAGGGGTCCCTTTGCGTGACCACAATTTCTTTTGGCTGCTACTTCTCCTTAATGATGGAAAAGGAGAGATTATTTACATTTCAAACATTCTGCACAGTTAGGCAGACAAGGAAACTAGCCAGGGAACGGAGATGTGCAGACAGGAGAGCTTTGCGCTGGCAAATCAGTCCTAAGTAGCCGTGCACAGAATTGACTTGCGCTGGATGGGAAAACATCCACATTGGTGAGGAGGACCATCCCACTTGCTCTTTCCTGACCCAAGTCTTGGGTCTCATGTACTGATGGAAGACAACAGCGTATGACCTCTTCCAATCTGGATTTCGGCTCCAAGGTCAAAACCTCTTTCCCAGTGTTGGCAAGCAGCAATGATCAATTTATTTATTTATTTATTCAACTTATATGCCGCCCACTACCCAAAGGTCTCTGGGTGGCTCACAATGAAAGAATTAAAACAGTTAAAACATCAAATATCAATAAATAATTAAAACAATAATAAAAACCTTACACTAAAACCATTACACTAAAAATGCCATCAGAGGACCCACAATCTATATTGTATCAATTAAAAAACTTGTGGAACAGGAAGAATTTTACCTGGCGCCGAAATGTCATCAATGTTGGCTCCAGGCAGATCTCACTTGGGAGGGCATTCCATATCTTGGGGGCAGCTGCTGAGAAGGCCCTATGTCTGCAAGCCATCCCTCTCACCTCCTTGAGGGATGGCTCTTTCAAGAGGGCCCCCTGGCTTGATCTTAATTGCTGGGTAGGTTCGTATGGAAGGAGGCGGTCCTTCAGGTATCTAGGTCCAAAGTCGTTTAGGGCTTTATATGTCAAAACAAGCACTTTGAATTGGGCTTGGGTAGCAACTGGTAACCAATGTAGGTTACGTAGAATCGGCATGATGTGATCCCTGGTGGCCCCACCGCTTACCAGCGGTGCTGCATGATTCTGAACCAATTGCAATCGCCAAACCAATAGGAGACCAGGGAGTTTGCAATTGCCAAATCAATAGGAAACCAGAGAGTTTCAAAAAGATAGGACTGAAAGGACATGTTATGAAACCCAAAGGAAGCTTGTAATGCCTTACCTTGAGCACCGGAAGTGCTTGCTCCTGACACACACACACACACACACACACACACACACACACACACACACACACTGGAAAGGAGATTTTACAGGGACCACAAGATGTTTTCAATGTTGTTTGGCTATGTCCAGGAACCAGATTTTTATGTGACGACAGTCTCAGCTAGCATCAGATTTAACTATCATAACCCAACAAATATATACAGGTCCTCACTTTTACTCCAGTACGGAAGCTCTTCCCGCTTTTCTGTTGAGCAGCTCCACAAGTGTAAAATGATACTGCTAAGGGAGGAGATGAAAGAATACACTTGAGAATTTATTACAATAGTCAGCCAAGGTTACACAATTTATCAAAGTAATATATGAGCATTAAAGTCTATATCCGTGAAAGAGCATGTGCAATAAAATTTCCATTGGAAATACTGTGTGTTCCTTCAGGCTGGGTAAAACACAGAAATGAATGAGAAAGCTAAGAAGAAGCGATTTTCACAGACTGTTTTCAATCAGTCTTGCACAGGTAGGTCGTTTCAACTTTGGGGTTAACACTTGATTTCATTTCAGATGGCAACTACTTGTCAAATACTCGCTATGCAAATCAAGTACTTGCTATACAAACTGGGCCTGACCCACCCTGAACTGCTTTAGAGCTGGTGGTCTGAAGTAAGTGTGGGGGTACTATGCAGCCCCACCCATTTTGGGAATGTGCTTGACCTTCAGTGTCAAAGCTCCTACACTCATCCCCCACTATATTGTGGTCCCGGTATAGCGTGGAACAGCAGTACGGTGGTACCTCGACTTACTAATTTAATTTGTTCCGAATGCATGCTCTTAAGTTCAACTACTCTTAAGTTGGGGTACCTATCTAGAAAAATTGAAAAAAATAAGTTAAAAATGAAAAAAAATTGTAGGTCGAACAGACCATATCTAAAATTTGTAAGGTGGCAGTTAAAATGCCAACATTTTTCCACACTCAAGTCGAATTGCTCTTAAGTTGAGCTGCTCTTAAGTCGGGGTACCACTGCATATGAAAGCAAGGGCACCTGAAGCAAGCTATGTGGGGCTGTTTGTGGCCTCCTGCACTTACCCCAGGCCTGGTGCTGACCCAAGCGGGCTTCCAACAGGCTTCCTGGGCCTGTCGGAGGCCCCGGAAGTGGTTTCGGGCACTTCCGGATCACCAGAAACCACTTCTGTATCCTCCGATGGGTTTCCTGGGAAGCCTGTTGGAGGCCAGTTCAGGGCAGCACCAGGCCTAAAGTAAATGCAGGAGGCCCCAAACAGAACCCCCCCCCCAGAGTCCCAACCCAACCCAGTTTCCACATAATGTGGATTTCCCTTTTATCGTGGGTTCAGTCTCTAACCTCCGTGATAAGTGGTTGATTACTGTACCAGATTCCTCCCTTCCTCCTGACCCTGAACCCAGGAGTTAATTAATTAATTATCACAGCTAACGTTTCCACAATTTATGTGATTGCTCTTACGCTGCTTAAAATGATCTGCATTTCTTCACATCCATTTATCGATGTACATTTCTTCTAAACAAACATTGACTGGCAAAGAAGAAAGGGATTTCTTCAACTTCTCTGGCAATGTATGCATTGATTCTAAGAATAAAGATAAGTGCTCACTCAGTATGTGTTTTCAGAGTTTCTGCTTTCTTGAGCTTTCTTGAGCTACAAGTCAACATCTTACCATTTTTGTTGGCTGTAGCTTGCAGCATTGACTCTCTCAAAAGCTGTGGAATGAATCCTAAATACAAAGTTGTTCTTAAGCGAATATAACCCAGTTGTACAATCCCACATTTGTATTGCAGAGAGTCTTGGACCATCCATGCTCAACAGGAAAGAAAGTTTAACACCTTCCATATGCGCTGTCTTAGGCGAATATTCAACATTACCTGGCACGACAAAGTTCCAAATAGCATAGTCCTGAACTGAGCTGGAATCCCTATCATGTACACTTTACTGAAACAGTGATGCCTACGCTGGCTTGGACACGTTGCGAGAATGGATGACGGTCGGATCCCAAAAGATCTTCTATATGGAGAACTAATGAAGGGAAAGCGCCCCAGAGGGAGACCACAGCTGCGGTATAAGGATATCTGTAAAAGGGACCTGAAGGCCTTGGGAATGGATCTCAACAGCTGGGAAACGCTGACCTCGAATTGCACTGTCTGGAAGCAAGAGATACAGCATGGTCTACATAAATTTGAAGAGGCATTTGTCCAACAGGCAGAGGAAAAGAGGCAGGCACGGAAAGAACGAAACTCGAGGACCAGGCAAGAAACAGAATACATCTGTCCCCAGTGCGGTAGAGACTGCCATTCCCGAATTGGTCTATTTAGTCACACTAGGTGCTGTTTTTAGGATCTCTACTCCAGGCATGATACCATAGTCTTTCGAGACTGAAGGATGCCAATGATGACAATCCCACATTTGTTTAGCAGTGGGATGTTCTAATGGCAGGGCTATAGAATTGGGTTTAAGATTTTTGAGATTCAGTCCAAAGAGAAGATAACAATTCCCTGCTCCTCTTGTTCTGCCTTTGGGTGAGATGCAGAAGGAAATAGCGCAGTGCTGAAGAGCCGCTTCTATGTGCCCTGTCAGTTTCAGTGTGCAAGTCTTGATGTGTTGACCCAGCAGTCTTCCGAGACAAAGCCCCACTTTAGCTATGGCCACAGTGAATCTAGCAGCAACTTAAAAACTCAAACAGTTATTTCTAGCATCAGCTCTTGCCTCCTTCAATGGATGCAAAGAGGGGCACAGCAACAGCATCAAATGCCACTTAGGCATTCATGGAACAACGGAGAAGGATTTTTATTAGCATTAAAAGAATCAAAGAACACACTTCTAGAAAGGAAACATGGCATACGAGATCAGCTGCAGTCAAAACCAAATGAAAAGAAAAAAGCCAACTAGGTATTTCTTTAATTCTAAGATATTTCCATCTCATTAATTGCCTCTGAATTTAATGGTGGCAGATGGGAAGACCAGGTATTCCTTTTTTGAAAAATCGACTGCTGGTGAACAACTGAGAACCGTCTTTTGTACAACCGAGGACAAATGGGGGGGTATTTATTAGGGAACTCTATTGGCTTTGAAGGAAAAGTGTCCAAACAAGATGGAACAGACACCTCTGTGCATCTCAGGATCATTTACAAGATGGCATTTCAAGAGGCCTACAGTTACGCTCAGGTCTGTTCACATATTCTCACAAAGCTCTGAAATTTGATCTGCCATGTTGGGGATTCTAACGCTGAAACAAAAGCTTGGTTGTGGGACAGGGAAGGCAGAACTTAGTAGAAAGTGACTCAGGTAAAGGTTTAATAAAGGAGAAAATCTTTGAGCTCTGGGGAAGGCTCAGATTAATCTTTCTAAACTCCATATCTTGTCTACATGACACTTCACATCCAGGTATGGCAAAAGAGATTCTGCTATCACTTACTAGACTGGCCACATTCCAGAATTTTCTTTCATTTTTCTCTTAGGTCAGGCGTGTCCAAACTTTGGCCCTCCAGATGTTTTGGACCACAACTCCCCGAATTCTTAGGTAATGACCCTGAGTTTTCATGTACATTCAAGGCGACTGGAGACGGGCAAGAACTTCCAAACTAGCAGTTTGTGCTGGTTGATTTAGCAGCTGAACAAGCGTTTGGCACTTCAAATCTCCACCTCCTCAGTGGGAGCTCACTCAGAGGTAGTGGTCTGGCTCCCCTGCCCCGCCTCTTCCAGGAACTGGCTTCTTGTAGGTGCCCACAAGAGGAGGCGGGGTTTTGAAGTGCCGAATACCTGTTCAGCTGCTAAACGAACTGACATGAGTGGATGAACTGGCGGTTTGTGTCCATCTATACTCAAGACTAATAGATGTGTGGCTGAGGGATGCAAGAATGACCTCTTCTGCAGGACTGATTTGGATTGGGTCTTCTTCTCTGGTGCCATGCCTGTTCTTTTGCTTCTCTTTTATTGCTTACTTCTGGCCTATATTTGGAGAAACACGCTTTCTTCTTCCTGTGGGTCTCTGCATATGTTCTAGAGTGGGTGCCCATGAAGCCCTCTAATTTGGGCACATGTGTGAGTGTGGGACAAACTACTGACCAGGGACACTAATGTGGTTACTTCACGTCCTTCTTTGTTCCACGACTAGTTTTGTACCGTGACAGCGTTGGTTGCGATCACATGGTTTTGTCCATGTTTCAGTGTTCCCTTGGTTGTGATAACTCTTCTTGTGACAAGTGTTACCTCACGGTCTTGTACCGTGACAAACACTGGATTTGTCTAGCTTCCTTTTTCCTTTTTTTTTTACTTTAAAAATTCTTTTTCGATATTTTGCTTATGAAAAGTCAAAAAAAAAAACGGACACAGTTTTCTGAAAGAAACAAATGTTTTGTTGTGTGGCAGTCATTACTACATGGTGTCTTGCCTCAGAACAGAAAGCGAGAACAAAGAGTAACAAAGGAAATCCCTACCCCAGCACCACATACAGTATTCTTGTGCTTAGCACCTGTTCCAGGGACGTGGTTGAGGCAAATTTCAGCTGTTGCGTGACAGACGTGAAGTAATTATTTTTTTGTACTGCTCCTAAGCGCAACACTAACAGAGACAAAACGGACATGAAGTAACCACCTAAGAGAGCATCCTCTTTAGAATGAGCAAATATTTCGCCTATTTCCCTCTCTGCAGGGTGTCCTGCAGAAGTGTCACTGGGGAACAGAATTTGCTTGAACGTATTTATTTATTTATTTCTTTATTTATTTATTTATTTATTTATTTATTTATTTATTGGATTTCTATACCGCACCATTCTAGCCCAAAGGCTACTCTGAACAGTTATAGAAATAATCCCTTCTTTATCTGTGACAGAGAACAGTCTTCCCTTAACAGGGCCAATCTCCCTTTTCAGATGATCCAGGAATGAGGACCACTTGGGGAACGGCTGCGAATTGTTCTGGGGGAATTTATGGCTGAGCCAGGAATAGGGTGCACAGCCCCTGGAAAAGTTTAAAAACAACAACACATGCACAAACCAAAGCACAGATCATTTCAGGCCACCTCCAAGCCAGTTGAGGGCCTCTCAGTCCTGATTTGTACAGGAAATATTGGGATACAAATTAGATCAGACGGTATTTGCTCCCCTCTGATGTTTGTCTTTTGATGAGAGATTTTTCTATGCCACTCCATGCACAAAATCCCCTGGGGTAGCTTTCAAAAATATAGATATACAATTTTTTAAAACTCACAAATTGTTTTCTGCAGCGATCACATGGTTCTAAAGCAACGGGAAATGTACAAGCCATGTTTATATTCTGAGGGGTATCAGGCCAAGATACGGATCACCACTGGCTCAAATTTCAATTATCCTAAAGCAGTTCAGCGATGTCTAAGAGTAGCAAATGGTGCTTCTTAGGGCGCTTTTACATGACCCCTAAGATCCGCTGGTCCCTTAAATTCAGACCAGCGATCTTAGGGGTTTGTCGCTCTTCGTGCATCTCCACGCTGGCTGCTGGCTGCGTGAGGGAGGGAGGGGAAAAAAGGACAAAAGAAGAAAACCTTACCTCCCCGGTGGGTGGGAGCTGCCGGGCGAGCCGCCGGTGACTTCCTGGTTGCTCTTAAAGGGGCGGGAGGCAAAGAACAAAAACAAAAAGAAGCGGGGAGAGCCCAGCACATCCGCATTAAATATTTTTCACCATCAAAGAGCAGGTACAAGAAAAGTGCAGCTGGGTCGCGCTTAGGTGGGCGGGGTCTCACTTAATTGTCTGCAAACTCCGGACCTGGTGGGGAAACATTTTTAAGGTCTGGAGCTTGAGGCCTTTGCCGTGGAGCTTAGGGGTCGTGTATAAACGCCCTTAGTGTGTGTTAAGTGCCTTTGTCATAACATTCAGTTATTTCACCAACCTCTTTGCAGTCATTCAATTTCTTTAGACTCAAGACATCACGTTAATATTCATTGTTGTGGATATTGCAGCGAGGGAGCGGCTCTGCTACGTACGAAACCCTGACCCAGAATCAGGTAGTCTACGAATGATTTAGCACTGGGTTCCCCACAAACGTGTGGTGCCTCACGGATGAGAGGCAACCCCCTTCCGGCCATGCTCCGCTCCTGAGATGGACGGCTCTCTACACCGGGCCGGGCGGCCCAGCTATCCGAGGCCAACTGAGGCTCCTCAGTGGTGCGGTATCGTTATGTTTAGGGGGGATTCTGATTTAGAGGCATTCAGTCATAATCCCACAGATGGTAGCTTCACCCCATTGGCTCCTCAGCCAAGCACATACACCAAAGGTCTGAACCTGCAGTTCCTCTCGTACTGAGCAGGATTATTATCACAACAACTGTGTTGAGGGTTGACTTACAATAGATTGCAGCAAGGGATTGTTGTGGATATCAGTTATGGACATTGTTGTTATTCATTTATTCTGAATAATGGGTCTTATTGATTGATTGGAATCCATCAAGTGAGAATAAAGATTGGAATG
Organism: Phrynocephalus versicolor; assembly: GCA_023846285.1. NCBI lineage: Eukaryota > Metazoa > Chordata > Lepidosauria > Squamata > Agamidae > Phrynocephalus > Phrynocephalus versicolor. The sequence goes on from JAHTLZ010003312.1 coordinate 21,448, forward strand.
TTTGGTTTTTAGGGGTGAACATTTGGGGAAGTTTTAAGCTTCAGCTGCCGTAATTTTAGAAACTGAGCACCTCAGTATTTTTAGCAGGATACCATTGTTAACAAGAACTCTTTCTTTTCCAAAGCACAGCAAGGAAGTCTTCAATTGAAAAAGATAGCACACCATCAGCAGCAAGTGCTGACAAGAACAGATGCATGCAAGCATCACAAAAGTGTAAGACAGATGTTTAGAACAGCCATAAATGCACTTGTGGAGATCATAGGAACTCTATTCATTTCCTTATCTCTTCGGCAAGCAAAACCCTCAAAAAACCTTGTCAGCATTTAATTCTCCTGGCTCAGTCAAATTCTTCATCTTCTTTTTTTTTTCATTAGATCGGAAGCGATAGATGGGGCCTGAGAGCTTATGACAAAGTGAGACTAACAAAACATATTGCCGTCATTGAGCCTGGCAGTCTGCAGTGCTGTGCAAACATTAATTGAATGAGTAAATATTGCACATCATACACAAAAGTTACTTCTAACCATTTGCTAATGAAGCTCAGTCGATTGCAGACCTCTCACCCTGCCTTATCCTTCATTTTCCTCTTTCTGAAGGTGAATTCTGAAGGTGGTGGCCAATAAATGGCCCAGAAAAGCTCCACGTGTCCAGGAGATTAAATGGTGAGTGTAAAGAATGTGTATAGGATTTGTGTGTAGCTTTCAGAAGAGTTGTGGAAAAGATCAATAACCAAATCTAGATGATTTTTTTCATGAAAGTTTGGCAAGCACAAACTTTCATTCCCCCCCCCCCCCATTTTACCCATCCTTCCAGAGAAATAACTTTGATTGGTCATTTTAGGGACAAAAGTCCTTGCTTGTCTCCTTCTTGTGAAAAATCACATTTTCCTTCTTGCCTTAAAAACAGGACATTTTCCGTCAGCACCAGTGATAATTTTTGCCCTTGTGAAAACATTTCTTGTGCAAGAAATGCAAACTTTGCCAAGCGGAACAGCTGCTGCATTTTTTCATGGACTGTTCAGAATTAAAAGCATTGGACAGGTTACTTGCATCTTTTAAAACGACCAGTGCAGAGGTAGTGATAGTGGAAGTGGTGCAGAGGGAGTGATAAAAAGGAGGGCAGGCCAGTCTGGAGCACAAATGTGGGGCAATCATGACATCCAAATGGGAGTTGGAAGTAAATGAGTTTCCCAAATTTCCAATCTCAACACAACCAATAGGTTGGCAATGAGGATGTGAATTCCAATAGTTTTGGCAGCTGGAGCAGGCTGTAAAGGCACAGTACTGGGTCTTGGATTGAGGAAACACTAGCTCCAAAATTTGTGAGCTCCAAAATTGTCTCAGGGAGATGGAAGCCACCTGTGTGTCTGATTAGTGGGCTTTAGGCATGGGCACAAAACAAAAACCAAAATGATGTTTTGTCGCTATGTTACATAACAAAATGTAACAAAATGAATCAAGGAAGCAGCATTTCGTTACAGATGAAACAAAATGGTGGGTTTTTTTCTGTGTAAACAAACTGTCTCATCTCATCTATAAAACGGCTCTGGTTCCCTTCCTGCTGGGCTCGGAGGATCTGTCACCTTTGCTGCTGCTGCTGAAGAGCCGCCACCGCAGCCAAAGAGGGCGAGCGGGCCCAGCGGGAGGCCCTGCCGTTGCGCCACGGCCACTGCCGAAAACAAGAGGCCAAGTGGGCTAAACAGGAGGCCTTGCTGTCGCCGCTGCCAGAGCAGAGAGGGTGAGAGAGGACCCAGCAGGCTGGCCTAGTCCTGCCCCCGCCACTGGAGACGCCACAGCCGCCACCGGACCCCCCCCAAAAAAAGTTAACGATGCATTTTGTGTAATGTTTCATTTCATACGATTTTTTTTTTGTAAACATTCATATGAAATGAAACAAAATGAACTGCGGCGGGACAGAACAAAATGAAATGAAACACCGTTTTTCCATTTCGTGCCCATCCCTAGTGGGCTTACAAACTGAAGACTCATTCTGGAAAGACTTTCTGTTGCTCTGGAGGGTAACAGAACCACTCCAAGACACACCTAAGGTAGTTTTGTGTAATGATGTCTGGGAGAAACAGATGTACAATTAATTAATTAATCAATTAATTAATTAATGCAACATCCTGGGAGAATAACAGATGAATCAAGCCTTTAGTAACGTTTTGTCTATTGGTGTCCAAAGAACTCTGCAGCTAATGGACAAATGTCCCAGTTCAGTGAGTCTTTGGCTCCCCGCTACCCATTGGAACTAACTTTTTGGCTGAAGGTAAGGATTTTTGCAGGACTTATTGCTGCTTTGAGACATCCTAAATGGAATTTAGCATGCCTTTTAAATACTCAACCAACATACTGTTTCTCTTGTGTATTCCTTTCTACACTCTTCAGTTACATATTCTCGGTGGAGTTAAAGAGAAAACTATTGGAATCTACCTGAAAAAAAGTGTATTTGAAGAGGCAAGTCAGATAGTCTTAGGAAGTGAGCAAAATTATTGATTTACAGTAGGCACACTGGGAATGAATATTTATTTAGAGTACAAGGTATCACTTGTGGGATGGAATCAGTGTGTGTGTGTGTGTGTGTGTGTGTGTGTGTGTGTGTGTGTGTGTG
>JAHTLZ010003314.1:0-13854 GCA_023846285.1 Phrynocephalus versicolor
CTCTCTGCAGACTAGCGCATTTAGATGGAGACTGAACTTTCTGCATGCAAGATACCACCGACCAAGCTACACAATACTCTCCCGTTTATTGTGGGAGTTTGATGCCTGATCCACCCCAATAAAGGAAAATCCACGAAATGCAGACGCCTCAGTAAACTGACCTTGGGCTGCTCCTGCTGGCTGCGTTTCCAAAGAGAGTTTTTTAACAACCCTCCTGACAAATCAGCAAACCCTGCTGCCAGAAACTCAAGGTCCGTCTGCTGAGGTGTCAGGAGGGGGTTAAAAGCTTCTTTGGAAACAGCAGCTGAGCAGCCCAAGGTCAGTTTGATGAGGTGTTAGGGCTTGGCTAAAACCTCTCTTTGCAAATGCAGCTGGCAGGAGCAGGCCCAGCTCTGCATGCTGAGGTGTCAGGAGGGGGTTAAAAACCTATTTTTGGAAAGAGAGGTTTTTATCCCCCTCCTGACACCTCAGCAAACTTTGATGCCAATAGCTCAAAGTCTGTTTGCTGAGGTGTCAGGAGGGGATTAAAAACCTCTCTTTGGAAGCCTGCTTCTCTCAAGAAAAAAACCTGCTAATATATGAACCAGCTACTATAATAGTTCAGCATCTGCTCTCATACTGAGCTGCTAGTGACTAACAACCCTATCTTTTCTAAAATAACCCTTTGGCATCTATGGAGTTACCTAAGAGCTTCTGAATAGCACTTTTCATTGATCAAATCCAGCTAGAGTTAAGCTAAGACAATTAGAAACAAGATTCACTACATTTTATGCAAGGAACAGCAGGTGCCATGATTACTCACAGTAAGAAATCTATATATTTTTATTGTATTCTTTAATAGCACACACTTACAAAAACAATTTAACCACACATGACCATATACACCAGTTTACTTCCAAGGCACCGAAGTGCTTCTACAAAAAAATGAAATAAATCTGGAAACACCAGGAGAAAAATAGGTCATATGGACACATACACACATTTATTGTTATTCTTTGGTGCTGTCAAGTGGGAACCAACCTACAGTGATTCTAACAGGGCCTTCAAGGTACGTGGGAGACTTAAGGAGTGGTTTTGCCAGCTCCAGACCCCCATGAGTTTCCACGGGTGAGAATGGATTTAAGCCCAGGTTTCCTGAGTTGAAGTCTGTTATTCTATCCACTACAACACACTGGAGACGCAACAAAGATCCATTTGTTATTTCCATTTAATTATGGCAGAAATTAAGTCCAGGCATATCACAATCTGCACAAGTATACAGCCCTCTTTCCTGGACAATTAAGTTTGATCATCTGTGTCCTGCATGGTTTGTCTTCTCAGCAACCAGAAAAGCTGACAAGTCATAGGAATATACAGGACGACTCCCGTGTCGCCAGCCTTTTGGGCCGGGAGGGAATGCCTTTCTCTCCAACAATGTGGAAGGGGACCATACCTCATGGCTCCTTACAGAGCTAAGCTCCCACACGCCACTTGGGCAGAGCCACGCGAGAGCCACCTCACCGGATGCCCATGTTGGAGGTGCTTGAAAATGCTACACACTCGTGACAATTTCAAATGTCTAAGTGGTAGAACTTGCGCATCATGTACCGGGCAAAACTATACAAAACGCGCACCGCTGGGAAACGCACTTGAACCTTACCTTTGCTGCTGTGATGTTCAGCTCCCTCAACTGTGCCTTTAAGTCAGAATTCATCTCCAACTCCAAGAGAGCCTTGGGGGGGGGGTCAGTTAAGAAAAACTGAATTATTTTAACAATTCCGAAAGCAAACAACAACTGCTCTTTGCTATGCAGATACTTCAAAGAACAAGTCATTAAAGATTGCTATGCCCAACTGACAGTTTACATTAAGTGTTGCTTTAGATTTGACAGATTGATTTCAGGATAGTTTTCCCCCAATCTACTTCCTTCCTGATGTATTGAGTGAATTTCCATTCTAATTACCCCAACACCACTTAAAATGCAGAGTTTGCAACACTTTGATTTCAATCTAACCAACCTTACAACACTACAAAGGGCTTAAACAACATTCTGGTGACAGCGCCTAACCCACTTACCTATAAGCACCAGAGAGGCAGCTGTCCGTCTGCTACAGCGACCCCTCGCCTATCGTGGGGGTTAGGGTCCTGACCCGACCTGCGATAACTGAAAATCCGTGATATGCGGATGTAGGTCAGGTCAGGCCTGGGACGTCTAGCTGGGGGCTCTTGTACTTACCCCCAGCCTGGTGCTGCCCTGAACGGGCCTGCAAGGGCCTTCCCGAGCCTTCTGGAAGCCACAAAAGGGCCTCCCTGTGAACTGGAAGTCACTTCCGGGTCACCGGAAATCCTTTCTGAGGCCTCCAACACCGGAAGTCACTTCCTGTTCGCAGGGAAGCCCTTTTGGGGCCTCCAGAAGGCCTGGGAAGGCCGTCACAGGCCCGTTCAGGGCAGCACCAGTCTTGGGGTAAGTACGGGAGGCCTGAAACAGGCCTTTCACCCCCCTTACTCCAGGGGACCTTTTTTCATATGCTGCGGTCCCGCAATATGGTGAGACCGCAGTATATGAACTGTGAAGGGGCAGGGGACCACTGTACAAGTATAGGGGCCAATACTGGCAGTTGAAAGGACGACATACCTGGGAGATGCCAGACTCAAATTCATCTGGCTTTTCGCCATTGGGCTTGACAATCTTTGCACTGGAACTGAACATGGCCTTTTCGCCTGAGGAAGAAAAACAACAACACAAAAATCCCAGTTAACCTCTTCCCATAGCGGCAGAGAATGTCAGAAAAAAAATTGGTGGTGGGCAATGGCAGATACGGGTTCAACGTATATGACAGATACAACATAAACTACGTCACTGGTGTATATCCAGCCCACGGGTTATATCCCATCAAGTGGCCCAGGCGTTCTGCTGATGTGCACCACAGCTCCTTCTGGTGAAACAGGGAATGGCCAGAACCTCACTATTGAGTCTTCCTTTTTTAAAAAAAAACTTAGGAATCTAGCTCAAGTGGAGGGAAGGGTACAATTTAATTAGATCGCACCACCTGAAACTGCAAATCTGCTTTCCTTTTTGTTGTTACAAGAGATGGGCCAGGGAGCTGCAGAAATAGTGGGGGTGGGGGATGTTCTGATGCAGCCCACGTGATTTGCAGCATCAATCAGATAAAGCAGGCATGTCCAAACTTTGGCCCTCCTGATGTTTTGGACCACAGCTCCCAGAATTCTAAGCAAGATTGCCAATGGCAAAGGACAGTGGGAGTAGTGGTCCAAAACATCTGGAGGGCCAAAGTTTGGACATGCCTGAGATAAAGGCTCACTTTAGTGAGGAATTATTGGCTGCCAGGAGGCAATACAGGACAGCATCCATGCAGTCACAACACCACTTAGACCAGGGCTGGAAAACCACTGGCCCTTAAGAGGTGTGGTACTCTAAGTCCCATCAATCCAGCCAACACAAGCAATAAATATCCAGAGATTACAGAAGTTGTGTTTCAATAAATATACGAGAACCATATTAGCTACAGATCACACACTGGTAACTTAATACAGCACAGTTACAGGAGTGCAAACATACCAGGAATCCTCCAGATTTCTATTTAGAAGCAAAAATCTTACAGAAACTTTATACACTAAATCAAGCACAAGCATATCAGTCATTTGCAGCTCGATCATCTGTGTCCTGCATGGTTTGTCTTCCCAGCAACCAGAAAAGCTGACAAGTCATAGGAATATACAGGACGACTCCCGTGACGCCAGCCTTTTGGGCCGGGTGGGAACACTTTCTCTCCAACAGTGTGGAAGGGGACCATACCTCATGGCTCCTTACAGAGCTAGGCTCCCACACGCCACTTGAGCAGAGCCACGCGAGAGCCACCTCGCCGGATGCCCATGTTGGAGGAGCCTGGGACTAGGCTTGGTTGAACAGAAAGGGAACCATGACCAGTGTTGGCGAACCTATGGCACGGGTGCCAAAGGTGGCCCTTGAAGCCCTTTCTGCGCCCCCCCCCGGGTATCGCCCCTTCACAGCCACCTGGATTCTGGTTAAATGGCTGTATTGGCACTTTGCAAAAAAAAAAAAAAGGATTAGGTTTTGAACCGCAGTTTGGCCACTCGGTCTCTAAAAGGGTTGCCACCCCTGCCCTAGAGCAGAGATGGGCAACTGGGATTCTTTAAATCAGGCATGTCCATACTTTGGCCCTGATGATATTTTGGACCACAACTCCCAGAATTCTAAGCTGAGATTGCCAATGGCAAAGGATGGTTGGAGTTGCGGTCCAAAACATCTGGAGGGCCGACATTTCGACATGCCTGCTGTAAACCAGTGGTTCTCCACCGGTGGGGGGGGCAGATGTTCCTGGACTGCAATTCCCAGAAATCCCCTTCCAGCACAGCGAGTGGTGGAGGCTTCTGGGAGTTGCAGTCCAGGATCATCTGGGGACCCACCAGGTGGAGAACCACTGCTCTAAATGCTGTTGGGACTTGGATCTCCCACCACTGATGCGGGGGAGACGGTAGACCAGGAACCTGCAGAAGACCCACCACTGCTCACCCACCACCACCACCCAATCACCCCCCATTACCCCCCCCCCGCGAAGACTTTAGCTCTCCAAGCCCTTCAGTTTCCAGGGGCCCCGATCCGGGTTTTTTGGGGGAGGGGGAAGAGATGCCAACTGGTTAGAGCCGGGGAGTCCAGGCAGGGAGGCAGGCAGCTGGGCACGCTTGGGGCAGCCACCACGCAGCCCCCCCCCCGCGGGCGAGGGAGGGAGGAGCAGGAAAAAAAGGCGTCTCTGCGGAAGAGGACGGGCTGCCTAGTGGGTAGAGGTGCACGATGCAAACCCCGCACCACCACCACCAACCCCATCAAAGCCACCCGGAAGGAGAGGGGACCCCGATGATGCAGAGGCCCGAAGGCACCCCTCCATTGGGGGGGGAGGGGAGTCAGGAGGGCAAGACCCGCGAAAACTCCCCTCCCCTCCCCAACTCCCCCCCCCTCCGCCAGCCTTTGGCTCGGCGCTCCCCTCCGCGCCTCCCTGGGGAGCCATCGGGCACGGAGGGGCGGCGAATCGGGCGCATCCCTCGCCCCACGGCCCAGGGAAGGAGGTTTGGGGACGCTCGGCCCGGTATCACCGGCGCCCCCGCGGAAAAACCGCCCCCGCCCGCCACCAGGCCCCAAACCAGCGCCCCTACCTCTCTCCGCACCGGCCTCAGGAAAAGAGAGAACTCTCGCGAGAGCCCCGCCAAGTCCCGTCCTGGGGAGGGAGGCGGAGAAGCGCGGCCACGCCCACCCGCCTCCTCCCAAGGCGCGCCGGGAAGGCTTTCCAACCAGTGCTTCCGCCCGGCTGAAGCTCTAGTTCTTTTTTTTGGCGGGAGTCAAGTGCTGGCAAGGAGAAGGGGGGACCGTGGAAGCTGCTTTCCTTCGGGGAAATGGAGAAAAAAGGGGTGATCTTTTGAGCCCGAAGTCGTACTTATGTATTTAGATGAATAAAAGACGTTCTTTTGTGTTTCGGAATTAATTTCGTCCTGCCGAACCTGGAAGGCACTGTTCACTAGACATGGAAAACAAAACACAACTATAAATTAAATGGGGAAACAAACAAGTATATATTGCGGCTGCTTAGATACGAAGTGGTAACCTTTAGTAAGAGGCTTTCGGAGATTTAAAAGTGTAAAATGGTGCCGCTGCTAAGTGTTAACCAAGTTTATCAGCTGCAGAAGCAAGCTCCCTGCTGTCCCTAATCCAAAAAGGAATTGAAGGTAAAATCAACATCATCACCACTAATAAAAATCTACAGTGGGACAACGTTTTGAATATCTCTACTGTGTACAGTTCTGGCTTTCAAATAAGCCGCCGTGTTAGGCTGCTTAATTGGATCAGACAACAAAAAATAAAAACAATAGGACACCTTGAAGACTGTTATATTTCAATATGTCTGGAAGTTGAGTCATGGCAACTGGATTTCTTTTTCTTGAGAGGCTGAAGCTGTTTGGATGAGCAGCAAAACCTTTCAATCTCTCAAGAAAAAGAAGTCCAGTTGCCATGACTCAACTTCCAGATAAGCTCACCTGGATGACTGAGAATCTTCACAGACATGTTTCAATATGAGCTTCCATGGATGAAGGCCACTTACTAAATTTTTAAGAATAATCTTGGAGGCAACATATCTTGGTTTTTTTGCTGTTTTTGATCATAGACATGTACAGTTCTTGTCACTGTACTCACAAAATGTTAAAGCTAGAAATGGGCAATCAGATTTATTCATTTATGTGTAAGGAAAGTCTACAATATCTGTGGCTGTTTCACTTGCTTTAGAAGCAGATAAGGAACACAAGGTAAAAATGCATAAATAATGTGTAGTGCAGGTATTTTTTCTTGACATCCTAGTCTCCTAATACTATACTCAGATATACAGATCATATAGTGAGCAGAATGGTGGGGGATTCCAGGCATATAAAACACATTTTCATAGAATATATAGTAAAAACTGCAATTTGCGAGCACAAGAGGTAGTAGTGGCAGCCAACTTGGTTTAAAATTGCATTGAATAAATTGGATTTATACATTGCATTGGATAAATTTGAGGAGGCTGAGGCTGTCAGTGGTAACTAGTCATTTGTTATGGACATGCATTCCCTTTAATACCAGAGAGAAATCTGTTATTTATCAGTTAATGGGTAGCATGAACAAAATGCCTGTACTGCAGCTATAACAGTGCTCACGACCTGGGGTTCAATCCCACGTAGCCAGCTGAAGGTTGACTCAGCCTTCCAGCCTTCTGACGTCAGTAAAATGAGTACCCAGCTTGCCGGGGAGGGGGCAATATGTAGCCTGCATACTGTAAAAACTGCAAACCGCCCAGAGACTACTTGAAGTTGTATGGGGCGGTATATAAGCAGAGCACTTTTTTTGTTTATGGCTAAAGTCTGAATACAAGAATGTGCACAGTGCAGCTACAAATAATATGCACGACTATCAGGGATGGCATTTAAGGTATAGGTTTCATGGGTCATAAATAAGTAAATAATGAATTCAGTAGGTTCGTGCATTTAAATCCACAGCCATTCAATCCTGAACCAGTCATTGTCTACCTCACACACTATTCTGGGGATACTGATAGGACTATCCAGTTGTGGTAAACCTTTTTACCCCACCTTTCTCCTCGGAAAAGGACCCAAGGTGGCTTATAATAATGAGGGATAATATACAGTCCAGAACATTTAAGGCATATTCAAGTTAAGAATAGGGAATTTGAAGAGGCATATTAGAACATTAAAAAAGGTAAAATTAGAAAAATCCATGATGATGAGTGAAAAGCAACATGGAGAACACTGGTGTTCTTATGAAATCAGCCAATGCAATCATGTATGGCAATCCATATAAAGTCACATAGTAGGTAGTCCCTCATTTTTGGATTCAGGAATGGATTTGGATCTCTGGAGGCATTATTTAGCCTTCAAATACTAGTTCAGTGATGTCTCGATGTCAATGTTGATGTTTTTGTTTGCTCCACTGATTATGAAAAAGCATTTGACTCAGTTAAACATGATAAACTCATTAATGTTTTTAAAGAATAGGGCTTGGATAATCGTGATATCAGATTGATTGGGAATTTGTATTGGAATCAGCGTGCTGGAATCCAGATAGATGGTCAGATATCAGAAGAGGTGTCAATAATGAAAGGTGTTCGTCAAGATTGTATTCTCTCACCTCTACTTTTTAATATCTACTCAGAAAGAATTTTCCAAGATGCTCTCGAAGGAAAGAATCAAGGCATGAAGGTGCTTGCAACAAGTCTGGCAGATTTGCCAGGATTTATTGGATTCAGTTGTTGTAGAAAGCAGTGCCATGGGATTGCGACTTAAAGTGAAGAAGACAACATGGATGGTTATCAGTTAAAAACAAAATGGTTCCCAGGACCTTCTAAAGATTGGCAGTGATATAATTGAAAGAGTATCATCTTATAAATACATGGGATGCTTTGCTTTTTCAAAGATAACCAGGATCCTTCATGTGAAATCTGTTGTAGAATTGAACACACTAGAAATTCCTTCCAGAAAATGAAGAAAGTCTTGACAAACCGGGACTTATCTATCAGACTCCATACTCGAATACGGTACTTTGATCCTATGTATTCAGCATACTTCGCTATGGTGTTGAAACTTGGACCCTTACAGGCATGTTATGTAGGAAACTGGAAGCATTTGAAATGTGGACGTACAGAAGAATTCTGAAGATACCTTGGACAGCCAGAGTCACTAATGTGGCTGTATTACAGTGCATGAATAATAATAAAATAATAATTTATTGTCATTGTGTGTATATACACAGTATACACATACAATGAAATTCAGACACCCAGAGACCAGATTCCACACACACACACACACACACACACACACACACACACACACACACACAAATCCCCGGATACTCTCACACACAATAAAAAAAACCCTTCAACACACACACATAAAAATCCCCGAACACTCCCCCACCCACCAACCACCACCCCTAAAAACACAAGCATCTACACAACAGGCTAGGTAATCCTGTCCAAGTGCTCACTGCTGGTGGTCCTTGAGTTCATTATTAAGTGCAATTATAGCTCTGGGATAAAAACTGTTCAGAAGACGTGTGGTCCAAGTTTTAATTGTTCTGTATCTTCTGCCAGAAGGCAACAGTTCGAAGAAATTGTAAGCAGGATGAGTAGAGTCTCTCAGAATGTTGTGTGACTTCCTCAAACAGCGAGATGTGAAGATGTCATCCAGGGTTGGTAGTTGGAGCCCGGTAACATTCTGCGCAATTTTAATTATTCTCTGTAGAGCTTTTTTGTCCGCTACAGAGCTGCTCCCATACCACGATAGCATGCCATAAGTTAGGACACTCTCAATGGTGCTGTGATAGTAAGACTGAAGTAGATGCTGAGATAAATTCATCTTCCTGAGCATTCTCAGGAAATACAGCCTCTTCTGTGCCTTCTTCACAACCATATTGGTGTTTGCAGTCCATGAGAGGTCCTCTGAGATGTAAGTGCCCAGATATTTAAAGCTACCAACCCTCTCCACCTCCTCACCATTTATGTACAATGTAGAATAAAAATGTAGAAATCCTCTATACTGTAAAAAGAAGAAAATTCCAATATTTCAGACACATAATGAGCAATAAGAAATACCATCTGCTATAAGTTATCCTTCAAGACAAAATAGATAGGAAGTGTGGCCCAGGGCATAGAAGAACATTCTGGCTTAAGAACTTAAGCCAATGGCCTGCATTGAGCACAGCTGCTCTGTTTAGAATAGCCTTAGAATGACACCAGGACCTGGCACTTGAAGAAGCTTCAGTTAGCTTTCGCCCCTTCCAATTTAACTCCATGGTTTTGCTTTCTTTTAACCAATCTCACAGGCTTTATTGTTAAACTATGGGTCATCACAATAACACAAGACATAAACACAAGCACAGTGCAGACACAGCATATATGAACAAAATGTGATATGATATGGCTTCCCACCTTAATGCTTCTGGTATTTTCTTTGCTGACAAAGCCAATTTTGCTACTTGGTGGGTAATAGCTACATCTGTACTCACAAGTAGCATACGGAGTTGAGCCAAGGGGTGGTGGTGGTCTAACGATTCGGGCAAGAAGTTGACTTCTCGACCTGTCAGCGGCTTTTGATACCGTAGACCACGGTATCCTGCTGGAGCGACTCTCGGAGGTGGGGATCGGAGGTCTGGCCTTTGGCTGGCTCCGCTCCTTCCTTGAGGGCCGCACCCAGCGAGTGAGCTTGGGGGGGCGAGTTGTCGGCTCCCTGGACACTCTCTTGTGGGGTGCCTCAGGGGTCGTCCCTCTCCCCGATGCTCTTTAACATCTATATGAAGCCTCTGGCTGAGATCATCCTGAGTTCTGGAGTCTGCTGTCATCAGTACGCTGATGACACACAGCTCTATCTCTCCTTTTCCACCTGTGCAGTGGAGGCCGTCGACACCCTTGATCGCTGCCTGGCTGCAGTTCTGGATTGGACCAGGACTCACAGACTCCGGCTCAACCCGGGAAAGACCGAGGTTATGTTCTTCGGGGGCGACCTGGATGGGTACTGTGGCCCTCTTCCCAGTCTGGGTGGGTCCGCCCTCCAGCTGGCGCAAAGAGTGAGGAATCTGGGCGTCGTCCTGGATCCGGGTCTGACCCTGGAACTCCAGGTGTCAGCCGTGACCAGGTCGGCCTTTTACCATCTAAGGCTTATCGCCCAGATTCGCCCGTACCTGGACGAGAGCTCCCTGAGGACAGTGGTACAGGCACTGGTCATGTCGAGGCTGGATTATTGCAACACTCTCTACATGGGGCTCCCCTTGAACCTTGTTCGGAGATTGCAGAGGGTCCAGAATGCAGCGGCCAGGCTGGTGGTTGGTGCACGTCGGTTTGACCGCATCACCCCCATCCTGGCTCGCCTCCACTGGTTGCCCGTTGCCTCCCGAATAAGGTTCAAGGTGTTGGTTTTGGTTTACAAAACCCTCCATGGCTTGGCCCCTGATTATCTGGCAGAGCGCCTTCACCGACAATTAAATCTAGCCTGACCCACCCGTTCATCATTGGCACTCTCACTCCGGATAGTCCCCCTGAAGGAGGCCCGTAAAGCGAGTACTCGCGGGAGGGCCTTCTCGGTGGTGTGTCCGTCCTGTTGGAATAACTTGCCGAGTGAATTGTGGTAGGCCCCATCGCTGGCGTCCTTTAAAAGAGGCCTAAAAACCTTACTCTTTAGGGACGCCTTTAATAATGACTAGAGGGTTTTTTTTTGGTCTATTTTTACCCCGCCTTATCTTTTTATAGTGATTGTTCCTGCTTTGATGATATTCTGCTTTTAATCTTTTCTTTGTAAACCGCCCTGAGTTCCCGTTCTGGGAAGTAGGAGCGGTATATAAATTTGAAAATAAATAAATAAATAAATAAAGAAAGAAAGAAAGGTCAACTGAACAAAAAGCACATCTTTCACCATGTCTGAACTTCTGGGACCTGCACTGAAGAAGATTTATACTCAAAAGCTTGCAATGTTCCTTTTTTAAATTTTTAATAGTGGTATCGCCTGTATAAAGGTATCACCTGTAACCTATTTTTGCCATAGTTTTGTGTTGACCATGTGGCTCACCCCCCTTTTTTTGAATAAATAATGAACATCCTCAACTTCTCCTGATCCACAAAAGCAGAGTCTTGCTTTCTTTAACATTCTAGTCTGTTGGAAAGACCCGGAGTTTGAAAAAGCTGCATGTTTTCTGACTAATGGTTTGGCCAGTTCCAAGATAATTCCCCTATATAAGCTGATTTTGACACCCTCCTTTTTTTTTTTTGTAATACAATTGCAAAAATAGGTTACAGGCGATACCTTCGTAGGCCACTATTAAAAATTTAAAAAAGGAACATTGCAAGCTTTCCAGTGCAGTCAATCACCCTTCTTCAAAGCAGGTCACAGAAGTTCAGATATGGAGAAAGATGTACTTTACCAGGAGGTTACTTTTGAAGTCCTTAGTTAGATGATGTTGTTAAAATCCATGGCTAGGTGATGCAAGAAGGGCAGTTATAAAAAGGCTGTTTTTAAGCCTTTTTTTAAAGAGTCTTTTTAGTGGCTGTTAGTTGTTGTGGCCTCATTCCCCCCCTCCTTTTCCCTCCCCACGGGGAGTTTCTCACTCTTTCCCTTGCGCCGCTTATAAAAGGAGCTGCCGAAGCCGCCCCGAGCACGCCTTTTTTTCCAACCTCTGAGCTGAACGACGACGGGGAGCGCCCTGGGCCTTTTTGGGGTGAGTGGGAAACCGTGGGGCAAGGGGCAAAAAAAGCCGAAACCCCCACTGGGAAGGTGGGGTGATCCCATATACGCGTTCCCAGGTGGCTATCATGCCGTCCCTATAACGGGCCTCGTGGGAAACTAGGGGGAAGACGAGGCGGCTAGGAGGTGATACCTTTATAGATCACTAATAAAATAAATAAATGCAAGCCGAGCTTTCGATGGCAGGCCATCTTTATCAATGCATTGGGCCAAAAGTACATCCTTGGGTCAGGTGCATTGCTAAAGGTGGCCCGCTATCGAAAGCTCGTCTTGCAATGTTTTTATTTATTATTGGTCGAGGAAGGTTATCATTTGTTGCATTTGTGTTTTGGTCAAAAGGGTCAAACCCCCTCCCCTTTTTTTGCCTGTAGGGAAGTTCAATGGGATTTCTTCCCTCGTGCAAACACGCGGGCCACCCTAATAACATCGCTTCAGAGGCCATTTCCTACGAAGCCCTACGGCTGCTTTTCCAGCCAGTCTTTTTAAGACTTATTTTAAAAAAGTATCAGAGAGGGTAGCCGTGTTAGTCTTTCCAAGAATTGCAAGCAAAAAAAAAATCATTAAAATATGAAAGTCAGTCTTTAAGGGGCCACATGTTTTGTGTCTTTTTTGTTTTTCGTTGATTTTTTCCCTGCAATTAAAATTGCAACGCGCCTTGGGCCGCCTTCGAGACCCACGCGGGAGGCGGAGTGCGCCTGCGCGGGCCTAAAGCTCCGGGTGGCCGCTCCGATTTCGGCGGGCTGGGAAAAAGGGAGGAGGAGGAGGGACGCTTAACGCGCCTGCGCAACGGCTGGTTTCTGTCCGATGGCGGGGAGGGGGGGGAAGCGGAGGGCGCGAGCTGTGGGGCCGTAGAGGTAGAGGTAGCTGGTGAAAGGGTGGCTCTTCCGGTTTCATGGTGGTCCGCCATTTGAGGGGCTGGTGATGAGAAAGCGGGGAGGAGAACTACCCAGCGACCCCCTTTATTAGCCCGTCCGTTGCGCATTGGCTCCCGCGGGTGTGGTTGCTTTACCACAGAGATAAGCCCCGAATGGGTTGAGTCCGCCTTTTAGTAGCCCCTTAGAGGTTTGTGGGTGAGGGGCGCGGCCTGGGTGTGTCATGGACCGGAAGTGGCGTGGCCTTGGGGTGGGGCGTATCCAAGGGGAACGGAAGGAGGAAGCGGAAGTGCCCGGCAGGCGACGGGGGAGACGGAGAGCGAGAGAAATGGGGTCTGGGTGAGAGAAGAGAGGTGGGGAGGGGGATCGGGGCCGGCCATGCTTCGTGGGGCGCTGTCTTTTCTCCTCCTCCCTCCTTGCTTCCTCCCCAGGAGCGGCCGCATCATCCCCGGCAGCCACGTCATGTTCTACGCGGTGCGGAAGGGACGCAAGACTGGCGTCTATCGCACTTGGTAAGCGCCAGAGGGACACACACACACACACACACACACACACACACACACACACACACACACACACACACACACACACCCACACACACACACACACACACACACACACACACACACACACACACACACACACACACACACACACACACACACACACACACACACACACACACACACCCCACACACACACACACACACACACACACACACACACACACACACACACACACACACACATCATGTTATGAACTGGCTTCTTTGACAAAAATCCACAAAAGCAAGATCTGTTCTTTTCTGATTATATTTGTATTTAACCCCCCAAAAATTATTATGTCAAGGGTGTGCGAACACAATTCACAATAGCTTGGATCCAGACATTATCATGCTTGGAGCCACGGAAATCAACAAGACCTATATAGTCGTCACCTAACTAGTTACTTTGATTTCATGTGCAATATCCAAAGCAGGTACTAGACATAGACAGACCTGAGCAGAAATATTGCAGATTACTTGCTTCTAGCATTTTTTTTTTGCAGCGTGGCACCAAGAAAACCAATTGTTGGGAGGGATGGAACAATGCAGTTTCCAATAAATAATATAACTATAATTAAAAAAAGAACACATATCACACCGGGGGGGGGGGGGGGGGGGGGGGGGGGGGGGGGGGGGGGGGGGGG
>JAHTLZ010003315.1:0-12811 GCA_023846285.1 Phrynocephalus versicolor
AGAAGTCCAGTAGCCATGACTCAACTCCCAGTTAAACGCACCTGGATGACTGAGAATCTTCACAGACGTATTTGAAGGGTTGTCATACAGAGGAGGGACAGGATCTGTTCTCAATCATCTGAGAGTGCAGGATGCGCAACAACGGGCTCAAGTTAAGAGAACCCAGCTTTTGGCTGAACGTCAGGAAAAACTTCCTAACTGTTAGAGCAGTACGGAAATGCAACTAATAGCCTCAAGTGCTGGTGAGGGCTCCAACCCTGGAGGCATTCAAGAGAAATCTGGACAACCATCTGGCAGAACGCCTTTGATTTGTATCCCTGCATGGAGCAGGGGGTTGGACTTCATCCCCTTGGAGGCCCCTTCCAACTTCACTATTCTGTGATTCCAAAGCTGTCATTCACAGACTTTGCCAAGGGATTTCTGAAAAACTCCAGCCTGACAATAAAATAGATTAGATGATTTTGATGTCATTGGAAGAGTCTGTGAAAGGCAAACCCCTCCATTAGAACCAAGGATGTGTGTCCGTGTATCATTCAATTTGATTTGTTGATGTATGAGGTTGTATGTTTGAGCAAGTTGTTCTTGCAACATGTTGTACACCACCCTGAGTTCCTTCCGGAGAATCAGGCAGTTAACAAATACAAAAATAAATAAACAAAGGATGTGTATTTGTGTATCATTCGTTACCCCTGTGTGTCCTCCTAAGCAGTTAGTTATATGAGCCAAATTCTTCAGAAAACTGATGAATGGCTCACATAAATTGAGAGAACCTGAAAACAGTCCCCAGGCCAGTGATAAAACAAAAAGGAGATGTGTCTGAGACCTCTTCTTGTTGCAACGTTCCTCTTTAGTTCTAATCACCATTATAATTTGGGGAGTTCATAGAGACAAATAGCAAGGAACCTCCACAAGGAAACCGTGGAAGAGGGTTAGATCAGCATGAAGCTTTAATTAGTGGCAAGTGAAGTTCAGAGCACATGGGAAGTGCTTATCTCAGCTGGAAACATGAAAGCACAGCTTGAGGGAGGGCTTGTAGGTGCAACCCAGGCAGCAAACAAAGAAAAAGCTAGGAGCCATGACTCAGGGGATGATACTGCCAGCCGTGGCCTTAACTCAGCAGCCAAGGGCACGATACTGTATTTGATACAAGCAAAGAAAGAATTAGGATTAATGGATTGGATTTGGTTTTCATACACACAATCTCTCTCTCTCTTGTTTTTTACTGTCTTTCTCACCCAAGTGGTTACAAAAAGAACTTTCAAATATTTTTCAGCTTCCCACGCCTGCCAACAGAATTAGTAAGCATTAAGCAGGAAATAAGAGGCAAAAACATCTCAAGAGCAACCTGCCCAGAGAAAATTAATTGGGAACTCAATTAAATACAAAGACATACGTTCCTTCTGGAGGATTTTTCAAGTGCGACCATTTGATTGCAAAGGCACCTTTGAAAATATTTCTCTTGCTTCTATCTTTTGCCCTCTTGCCCCTCTCAATCTTGCAAAAAATTAAAGAGAAAGAAAAATGTGCCTCTGCGGCAACTGAATTGCCTTCAGAATAATACAGATGTCCACAATGGCTGAAATCCTGTTGTTTCATGTCTTAGGAGGTCACAGAAGAACTCGGGCTCACTAAATCGGGGTGATTTGGTGAGTCAGTTTGCTTTGTAAACTCCACTGCTTCAGTGGGTTCGCTTGAATAGGAATAGGAATAGGAATAGGAATCTTTATTGTCATTGCCCCCTTGCAGGAACGAAATTTTGTGGTTGCTATATAAAACCTAAGAGGGAAACCTGCAAGGTTAAGCAACAGGATTTTTGTTAATATGAGAGAGCCACTAGAGTGCAATAAACAAGAGTTCCAGCCTGGGCTTATTGATATGAATCTAGATCCAGGTTCCTGCTTGGCTATGGAAACTGAAAAGCATGTATCTCACAATCCTGACTTGGTGGTGGTGGTGTTACCCTGTCGGAACTGACGTGACAGCAAACATCACAACACACAATATATGTTTAAATGCATTTTCAAAAATGTTTGCAAAACTTGTTTTGAATCCTGACAGAAGTTTAACTTTTAAAAATACCGTTTTGTATGGCTTTCTTAAATTTGCTCTTGCTTTATGGTTTTAATTGTTCTGAGCTGCCTTGGATCCCGTCTGGGGAGAAAAGCAGCGTATAATTAAAATAAATTAAATCTGCATGTATCTTTTTTCCCCTTTGCCTTCCCTCCCTTCTCCAACACATTCTTTGGGAGCATTTCTTTTATGGAGTTAGTAGAAATATATTGTGGTGGTTCAACCCCCACCCCCCGGAAGCATCTAGCTTTATAGGCTGTACCACTGAGGCAATCTACTGACCTGAATTGACACCAACTGACATTAGAAGTATAATCGCATTGAAAATAATCCCTGAATGAGTCTGTAGAGGCACTTGAGAAGATTGGTCAAGTATTTCAACATAAACACTTGCTATGTACAGTCTAATGAAGCTTCTTTCTGAATAAACAGGGGGCACTTCCTCTCATGTTGGGTTGATGGGCAGGGTCTAAGCTTAATAAATAAATAAATAAATTGTTGTCTTTTCCTGTGGCCTTCGGTTTTTCCGAGCAGCATTGTGTTTTTCAGCAGATCTTGTCTTCTCATGATGCACACAGGATGTGTGACACCCTTTGTTCTGTCATATTTGACACCAGAGAAAGGTCCCTTAAAAAACCCTGCTCTGTTGGGTTTCTAGCCCCTCAAGATTCTGGAATAAGCTTTTATAACATAGATATATTCAAAGAGGGCTGTTAAGTTTCCTTAACAACCCTCGCAGAGATATTAGGGGTCTGGGTTGCTTCAAACCATGAAACTAGATAACTATCCAGACATCAGACCAACTGCACAATGAGATACAGTATGCAAAACAGACCATGTAAATGTACAATTACATTTAATTTGGTTTGCAGAGGTGTGTGCGCATGTGTGCGTGGGAAGCTAGCACAGAGGAGACAAACGGAAACAGTGAAGAGCAGAACAGCCCTCTTCAGCTGTCGCAGCACAGCACTGGTATTGAGAGACAGTGCTGCCTTCGATGTCTGAAATTACATAAAATAGCCATTTGGATTAAAAGCCCCCAATGACCTCCTCGTCCACCTGTTGGCCCAATCCCTCCTTCAATGCATTCCAAGTTGGTGGTCATGATTTCATGGGGCATAAAGCTATCTCAGCGTTTTAACTTCGCACTGTGTAATAAGGAACATACTTTTATCTGTCCAGTGAACCCCAAAATTCATGTCCAGAGAACAACCCAGGGCAACAGCAGGAGATACACGAGGGTGAACCTGACCCGTCTGTGTACTTCCCTAACACAACAACCTTGAGATGGAAACACAGTGGTGGCTGGTGTTAGATGCTTCTAAGTAGGATGCCTGGGATTTGCTACAGATTCGGAGGGACTGCGGTGAACGTACACTCTCATGTACATGCTGTTTCCCTTGGTTGAATTAGATGCAGAAAAGGAACCCCATGTACTCCTTTAGACCATCCCCACCTCTCCTTAGGGAAGCACCATTTAGGCTCATAGGCAACAAAACAGAAGTGTCAGCCCATTATTATTGTCATTTGTTGCAGGAAGCCTACGCAAGTCCTTTGAAGGTCTTCCCTGCCCTCTAGTGGCAAGTCCCTTTTGCAGTTATCTGTGCCATTTCAACCCCCCAACCTTTCCTCCAGAGTGAGCGAGGAGGGCACACAATGTTTGCTGCCTTCCAGCACAGGCTTTCTGCAAGAAATGGTACAGCCTACACCCTTCAGACTATGAAACAGATGATGTGCTCACCAGTTAAGACCCTGAGGATGCAAACAAGCTTGAGGTTCTAGTAGTTAAACTGCATCATCATCACCTCAATTCTTTTCACATATTCCACATAGTGGCTTGCACTACACAAGGTAAACTTAAAAGAGTGCAAAAACGGGGATTATATGCATTACTGCAGCTTCCTAGATCTTCCCCACCCATGATGGCCAAGAGTCCTGCAAGTGAATTCTCAGGGCTGAAGTCCAATATTTTTCCCAAACGATGTGCAAAGCAGTTTGTGTTAGATTCTGAAACTTAGTTGGCCTTCAGTTCAGAATATATTTTAAAATGTATTGGCTAAGGAAGTTGGAGCCTGTGCAAAAGGGTTTACCAAAGCCCATGCACATATCTCCTGACACCCAACTTACGCCTCTACTGATTTTTCTCCTGCAAACCTCTTTACCACAACCCTGTGTAAGAATGAAGCCCCTGTCCTCATGCCATCTCAGTATCAAGGCCTTGCTCCATTCATTGGCTAACCCGGAGCTCTTGTGTATATGTATCTGAAACAAAAGTTAATTAATCAAATAATCACACAATGATTGTTTCATACATGCTGTCTGCAGAGACCTTGACAACATTTGGGAGTAGCTCAAGATGGTTTTATTTATGCTTGTAACACTGTGGGTGTTACAAGGAGTAACTTCCCAGCATCTGCCTCTCAATGCTCAGGTGTCCTTTGGAAGCTTTGAAAGATGCTTTGTTTTAGGCCAATAGTGATGTTTATACGTTAAGATGCTCTCTTGTGGCACCACTGGTCAGTCCCTTTTGATCCGTAGCCTTTCCTCTTGCCAGGGACATTGCAGCTGATCTCCAAGAGAGAAGCACATCTCCCTAGCATAAGCAAAGTAAAATGAATACTATCTTGGCTCCTTCATTCAATCAGGACAGATGGGATAAACGCTCCAGAACCACAGTGTCCGACTCAGCAAGTCCCCCCCCAACCCGCTGCTTCCATATGGAAATCTTTGCTTGACCCCAAAATATGTACATCCAAACAGGATAAAAAATTACAGCAGTAAAAGTAAAGGGGTACCTCATCAAGTAGGGGGTGCCCCGACTCTCAATTCCTCCACCTACCCAAATCTTATCACTCCCTTTGGAGTCCAAAACCAGGATCTAAGGAAGGCTATCACACCAAAAGTGTGTTAACCCTTGGGCAGGACATGCTTTGGCCATTCTGTGAGCCAACCAGAGTAGAGCAGAAAATGCAAGCGTATTATGCCAAGGCAATTAAAAGGCTTCTCTGGACACAGGGACAATCTGTGCAGTAGAGGCTGTTCACGGCTTGCCTCTTCGCTCTCTAAGTAGGACCCCTGTTCAGGAGACCAACCAACTGATTGAATCTCTGGCCAACAGGCTCCACAGAAGGCAGTGAGATGCCTGGCACATTTGTAGCTTCAGGTCAAGACAAGTTGGCTTTTTTTTAAGAACACCTGCCTCCAGCTTCCATTTCAACAAGAAGCGGGCAGTATTCTTCCATATATAACACTATGTTTTTGTCTAAAATGGTTAGATTAAACACTGAGGGTTGTCTTAGACACGGAAGTAAGCCGAGGAGAGGACCACGCAGTTGCAAAACTGTGATTTTTGGGTTGGAACGTCTTATATGTGGGGGTCGTCTTACAGATGGAACAATACCATGCATCTCAGCTAGAAAGCTGGAGGAAGGCATCTCTTCAGGAGCGAAAGGAACGGACCCAACGACCAGATGCGCGCCCAAAGCATCATGGGAAACCTTCTACATCGCTGCGCTTTTCTAGTTGAGAATTGCTTTTAATCAGAAGCATGCAGCACCTGGCACAGGGTGGCCAGAGAGATTCAGAGGAGATATACAGTTGTCTCTTTTCTTAACATCGAGCTGCAAACAGGTAAGAGCAAGTCAGTGATCTGTGTGAGTCATGCAAACGCGCTCCTTGGTGCCATCGGTTCCGTGCGGGATTTGACAGCCCCCCACCAATCAAACAACAGGACGAGAAGAGGAGGTGGGCTCCCATCTCACAGTGCAAGATGCGCTGGCTGGTTTTATCTATGATGGCCTTTTTCAAACTGGCCCCCTGTGTTCATCTGTGGCTCAAATGCCAATTTCTACCAGGCTCTTTTCCCTGTCAGCCAGATCTTTCCGCTTCCACCGAGGCAGATCAATAATAGTCCTCTCATTCTCAATCATCCCAGCTCCCATACTCTTCAGAAATAATCATCTTACAGCTTTCCACAGCATCATAAAAATCATCATTGTTATTTTTTTTGGGGGGGGGAACCATCACGGTGGGTGTGTCCTTTTAGAAAGCTGCATTTAAATTAAACCAATCAAGCTAGCTGTGTAGCAGTAATGAGCCGAAGGAATAAAGGCTTTTGATTCTCCCAGCAGAGCGGAAACACAAGGGGAGACCTGAAGGCTGCACTCTTAAGGCAGCTCTATATGTGACAGAAACAGTGTGGGGGGGGAGGGGGAGATGAGGGCAGATAGAAAGAAAAGAAGGGAGTAAGAAGAACTGGGACCCGAGAGAGAGAGAGAGAGAGAGAGAGAGAACACACAGGGAAAGGCTTCTGTGCAAAAAAGATCTGTATACAGGGTTTGGTAACAGCGCAAGAGAGGTGAGGCACATTTGAGGGACAACCACAAGTGGGGAAGAAAGAGAGAGGAGGGCAAAGAAGGGGGATGCCCCTGCCCAGCCAAAAGGGCTTGGGCACAGCTCCCTGGCCGCCCTTCCTAGAAGCAGCACCCATTTCCTATCTCGTTCATAAGTGATACAAATATTTAATTAAGAAGCGTGGGGGGGGAGGGGAGAGGAGAGATTCAGCCTAGAAGGCTCTGTCAATACATTCCATGTGGGTAGGTTGCGGAGGGGAAGCACCAGACAGACTCACCAGCCGTGGAAGGACAGCTAGACAACAGTAGCAGCACTGGCACAAGACAAATGGGGAGCTGGATACGTGTGCCCAGTCCTTCCCCTCCCCCCACCCCCACCCGCCCCTCTCCGTGTCGAGGCAGTGTCAGCACCAGCATAAGACAGACAGGTTGCTGAGCGTGTGGACCCCTCCCTTTCCCTCCCTCCGTGTTGCTCCGGAGCTGGGGCAGACGTAGTCCCTGCTTCGGGGTGGGAGTGGGGGGGGCGCTCCTTCTCCACTCCCTGGCAGGCTGGGGCTCAGTGTTGCATGGCTCCGGCATGGTTCTGGTCCGGGGGCTCCGGCTTCCGGGAGCCGCCCTCTGATGAAGCGGGTTCGCCCGACTTGCCCGGCGCCTTCCCCCGCTGGCCTCGTTTGTGGCCCCGGATGCAGTGGGCGTTGCCGCAGCCTTCGTCATCCTCATCCTCGCTCTCTGTCGAACTCTCGCCAAAAGCCCTGGGCTTCTCGTAGATACAGCAGCCTGTGGGGTGAGGGGCGGCGGGGGGGGGACGGGAAAAGGGGGAACGACAGGATAGGAAGAAGAGGAGAAGAACCGGGGGGGGGGAATCCAAAGACAACAGGGGAGGATGCAAAGGAGGATATAGGGGAAGTGTTAAGAGATTGTTATGAAAATGTAGGAACATGTGAGCGTGGATGGAGAAGACAGGAAAATATTTAACGAAAGGCAAGAGAGCAAAGAAGCAAAAGGGTGAAGGGCAGAAAGCAAGGAGTGGAAGGGGACTTGCACAAAGGAAGGGGCAGAGGGGAGGATGAAGGAGAAAGTACGAGACAGCAACAAGAGGGTGGTAGGTGATTAAGGAGAGCAGCAAAGGAAAGGCACAGGGGATGGAAGAATTAAAACCCATGAAACACAGGAAGTCCATCAGGCCACACGGGACATCCATAGGAAGGAAATGGAAGGTAAGGGCCGGGCCCTGGTCCTTTCCACCTACCAGTGGCTCTCATTCCTCCTCCCCCCACCCACCCCCACCAACTCTCCCCAACGAAGTTCCCTCTTTCCCTTCCTCGCCTTGCCGCTGAAGGAGGCAGAAGGCCTCAACTCAAGAACAAAACCGCTTTGCCTCCATCTCCCACTCGTCCTTTGCCATGCCACACCCAACCCAGCGGTAATCGCTGATCTAGGAAGGCCTGCGGCTGCCTCTTCCTTGGGCCTCCAGCTCCTCCCCTCTCAGGCTAAAAGGCAGCAGGTCGCACAATGGCAACAAAGTTGGAACTCAGGTTAAACCTTTTGACCCTTCACTAGCTTTCACAAAGCAAAAGCAAAGCAAAGCGTTCTGCTTATATACCGCTCAGAAGGATGGAAGGCTGAGTGAACCTTGAGCCGGCTACCTGGGATTGAACCCCAGGTCATGAGCGCAGTTTTACCTGCAGTACAGGCATTTAACCACTGCGCCACGGGGCTCATTCACAGACTAAGGATCTCACAGGGTTCTTCTGTACAGTAGTTGAAAAAAAGAAGAAGCCTGTACGGCACCTTGTGTTTCATGGAATAAAGACCAGCTATAAATGTTAACAAAGGAACTCTGGCATTTCACAGAATAGCATCTCTGCGTCTAGGCTGGGGTGGCAACCGAGAACATCCAGATATTCTCTAACGACAGTTCCCATGATCCTTCACTTCTATCTATGTTGGCTAGGGGCGAGTTGCCGTTCAATAACATTTTGAAGCTATACACTTCCCATCGCGATCTAACCCCAAAGATGGCTGCACGCCCTTCAATAATCTCTGAGGCAGGGTTTCCTTCTTCCTGTGCCACCCCGTCCCACTCGGATCAATGCGAATGGTGTCGACTGCCTCTCTCCCTTATCCTGTTACCTCCTGCATGTGAAACATTCTCTCCAACCTTTCAGAGAGAACTGCTGAGTATCTAAGATATCCTGCTGGCAGCCCCTTCCCCTGCCAGCAAGGGCTTCTCCCAACAGAGCGGCATGAACGGCCATTCGTCTCCAAAGCTTATCAATTCCAAACAAAGTTCTGACCTTGAGCTAGGGACACATCGGAAGGCAGATACGGGCGATCACCATTACAATGGACTAAAGACTAGCGGTTAGTCCAAGGCCGGACAACCATGACTCGGCCAAGAATACGTGTTCCTGATAAATATTTGGCCAGGGTTGTTTTTCACCTTGGCTACACAGGTTTGCAAGCCTCCGCGCCTAGAAACAGAAACCAGCAAGACTCTCCATTCTGAATCGGTGGGGAAGGAATGATCAGCCCTGGAGTCCTGTCCACCCACCCAATCTTTGTCCTACGAGAGCCCTCAGGAAAAGCCCCCTCATGGGGAAATGGGCGTTCTACTCGAGTTGGTGTCATCAAGCAGCAACGGTTCAAGAGTTATGAAATACATCTATCTGTGAACATTTACATGTAGGTCTTGTTTTAATCTGGTGACACAGAGATTTTGTTTCATGACGCTCAGAAGCATTTTGTTTCTGTACAAGTACAACCGTAGGCAAATCTATATCAATCTTGATTTAAATATTAGTACAGCTACTGGCAGCCAAACAAAGTTGCTTCAGAGAGAGGATTTGGCCAAAACCTAACAATACAATACAGTTGTTAAGAGCCAGACTCACTTGATGAAGCCTTAAGTGTGAATTCCTGCTCAGACATGAGACTGACTTTATTCCAAGGTCCCAATCTCAGTTTAACCTACCACAAAAGAGTGTTGCCAAAATTAAACAGATGTGGGTTGTAGGGAATCACATGCACCATCTTGGACCCTTCAGCCAAGGAGCACTAAGGAACAAGTGAATTAAACAGCTGCTTTTTGCCAAGTCAGCCTTTACCGGTAGGTCCACTAAGCCCTATAATGTTAAGACTGATTGGCACCCGCTTTCAAGGGTGTCAGGAAAGAATCTTTTGTGATCCTATATAGAGGTGCTGAGACCTGGATCAGGAATCTTCTACATGTAAGGGAAGTGTTCTACCAACGACTTGTGGTCTTTTTCTCTGAGTAATTTTAGCCTATGGTTAATGCTTCACAAGATGCATAAGACTCGGCATCTGGCATCCAAATGCTGCCTGATTCTTTCCTGATCCAGTTCCTGTTCTGGCTAACAAGTCTCCATTTAATCCTATACCCTTACGCACATCAGCATCACGCCACAAGGAATTGTGACACTTGGGCCTGAATGATGGTGAACACCAGGAAAAGATGTGCAGGAGAGGTGATGGCTTCAGGACAGCTTAAGAGGGTTCACATTATAGCCCATTCAATAGAAGCCACTGAGTAACAATCTAGTAAAAGATGTTAGTGTGGGGGGGAAATGACGAAGAACTTGCAAAGAAGGAACGTCTCAAAGCATAAGCGGGCCGCTCACATTTGGAAGATCTCCGCCCCAAGTGTTCATTGTCCACTGTGTCGCTTGACCATTCGACCTTCTTGGCTGGTTTTCGTTTCCTCAGCTTGATGGTGAGACTGCGATTTTCCTGGGAGAAGAAGAAGAAGAGAGAAAATTTTGTATTGTGCAAAAAAGTTTGCATCATTTCAAAAAAGCTTTAAAGACACATCTTTTTAGGGAAGCTTTTGGCGATTGGCGATGTAATGTTTGTTCCAACCTGTCTTGTCTTTTTTTTTTTTTTTTTTTTTTGGCCATTCCTTAGTCTTCCTCTGGCCGGACTCTGGATTCTAAATGTGTTTAGTTTATGTTCTTCTGTTTGTTGCTTATTGTTGTTTGCTTTTAATTTTTTATTTATTTGCTTTCGTGTAAACTGCCCAGAGTCCCTATTTGGGAAATCGGGCAGTACAGAAATGCAATCAATCAATCAATCAACCAACCAATCAATCAATCAATCAATCAATAAAACTGAAAATGGTATGCTTTCTCACCACTCTGGATAAAATTATCTGATTTTCTACCTTCAGGGAACGCTTTCAACCCAAGTCCTCACTGAGTAAGATTCTTGTCCCAATCTAACCCCACCTCCTCCTACATTTTTCACCAAGCCCTACCCACAGCACAACATAGCCAAGCCACAACTCATCCCACAGATATATGAAAACCCAAAAAGAAACATCTAGGTGTGGGCTCAATAGAACAGCTGTCAGGTGGATGTACTGGAAGTCTTGACCAGTACCATTGGCAAACAAACCCAGACTACAGGCATCTTAACATACAGTAAATCTGAATCAAATGGATAAACAAAACCTGGTGTTACACATATATAAACATTTCCCAAATAATTATAAAATCAGCCAAGATTTTCAAAGTAGCAGGAATTCCTCCCTCCCATAACTTGCTTCCTAAGGCATGCTCTGTATCTACCAAGCTGCATATGTCTATCAAAAATTCCACTTCCATGTTTATTTATTTACTTTGGATAACCCAAGTGATATCAGACTGCAACTCATAGAACGGTGGTGGTGAACCTTTGGCACTTCAGATGTTTTGGGCCACAACTTCCAGAATTCTAAAAGTCCAACTGCCAATGGATCCTAACATCCTTTCTATCTCCAAGAATGTCCCGTGCAATGATAACTTAATGAGGTAGCTTTGTTCGCTTGGGTGCTCTGTTCTAGGAACTGCAAGCAACCACTTGATGGGTCAGCAAGGATCTTGATTTCAATAAAAGGAGGAAAGAAACGAAAGAGGTTGGGCACTTTATATTTTAATCAAAATAAAATATTTATATCTAAATCATCAGTTTATTTCCCCTTGGGGGGGGGCAAACATAAATAGGAAGCTATTAAGCCGCACTTGAAGTGAAACGAGAAACTCTGCATATTAACCTTGTTCTTACAAACCTATGGACCTTCCTGACAGATGCAGGTGGCATTTAGCTGGACTGGGACAATTTGGTTGATGGATCTATCCATGGTGTGTGACATCTGGAGATTGCAGTCCTGAATGCATGCAGTTGGAACAGGGGGGAAAACTGAAACACCTCCTCCTACCACCATAGCTCCATGACTGATCGAGGAGAGCTGCTAAAAGGATGCAAGTTGTTTATGATGGATATTTCATTAATGCTTAAGAATCTCTCAGTAAAAGCCCAGGCAAAATTTAAAAAACTACCAAAAGCAAAACAGAAGGCGAAAATAAGGCATGATGATTTATGGGGACACACAAGCATTCAAATAGCACTGTGCTTCAGCTGTGGTTAGCTAATTGCTTCGAAGCGGCCATCTTCCTCAATTTCACATTCAAGCTGACACGCACTTCCTTCTAGCACAACTCAGTTTTGTAGTTTCTGTGAAAAGTGGCTCATGGGGGTAGCAGGTTATGTAGGGCAGTGTTGGCGAACCTATGGCACGGGTGCCAAAGGTGGCACTCGGAGCCCTTTCTGTGGGCACCCGACATTGCCCCTTCACAGCCACCTGTATTCAGGTTAAATTGCTGTATTGGCACATTGCAAAAAAAAAAAAATAGTGGGTTTTGAATCTCAGTTTGGGCACTCGGTCTCTAAAAGGTTTGCCATAACTGATGTAGGGCTTGGATCTAAGCCTGGCTAAAACACTCGGAGCCCTTTCTGTGGGCACCTGACATCGCCCCTTCACAGCCACCTGTATTCAGGTTAAATTGCTATATTGGCACTATGCGAAAAATTAGTGGGTTATGAATCGCAGTTTGGGCACTCGCTTGCTAAAAGGTTTGCCATCACTGCTGTAAGGTAGATCAAAGATCAACAGACCAGATGCAACTAGAAAAGCATTAACAAGTGGGACCAACAGGTGCAAGAAATAGCAATGGTAGGCCTCTGAGTTGTTTATTATTTTCTGAAGAGTCCATCATGGAATAAGATCCAGTAACACTGTCCTAATCTGGGCAGGTCACAGCTGAAGATCACCACCACTAATACATTCAAACCAAAATGAATGTATTCCAATCAGCAGCTATCATCTCTATGGCACCCATGCACCTGAAGTGCCCTTGGCCTGATCTAGCATGGCTCTTCTTATGTTCTAATGTCAGTGCTTGCAATAATATTCCATCATTTATTCAGTCATGGCTCACTATTGTACCTGTACTACTGAATATATGTATTACTTATATCCTATGAGGAAAGGGGCTACCACCACAATGCATGCTGAACACCCCATTTAAGCAAGCACCTCTGGTCTAAGACAG
>JAHTLZ010003316.1:3751-16711 GCA_023846285.1 Phrynocephalus versicolor
AAGGAAGGAAGGGATAGATAGATAGATAGATAGATAGATAGATAGATAGATAGATAGATAGATAGATAGATAGATAGATAGATAGATAGATAGATAGAGCCATGCTGGATCAGGTTCAAGGCCTGGTTTCTGACAGTTAACCCTAAAAAGCCCAGCTGCTATAATCCACACATACAGAGATTAACGAAGCCAAGCCAAAAGCAAAGCGTTCTGCTGATAGACCGCCCCATAGCACTTCAAGTCCTCTCTGGATGGTTTACACAGTTTAATTACACAGTCTGCACATTGTCTCCGATCCTACCTTCTCGTTCTCTAGGCACTCTAAACCTCCTGATGAAATCTGCTGGAGAAGCAGAACGGCTCCTTTGGACCAGGACAGGAAGCCAGGGCGCCGTTTGGCACCGAGCCTTCGCCACGCTCTCCCGCCCGGCGGGCCAGGATTTCCAGGTGAGCTCCCCCTCCGCCGGCCGGGTTGCTGCGGGAGGACTCGAACCCGGCTCCCCCCCCGCCCCCAAGCCACAGCTTGATGCTCTCCATTTCTCCTGACCTCTCCGTCCGCCCAAGGTCATCTTCGAAGCCCTCCGGAACGGCTTCCTGGGGTCGGTGGGCCTGGACGACATCTCCGTGGTGCCGGGCGCCTGCGGCACGCCAGCCGAGTGTTCCTTTGAGACCGACGAATGCGGGCTTCTGGCCGGGGGCACCCAAGCCTGGGTGCGGCAGAATGCGACCGGGGGCTGGGGACCCCAGACCGACCACACTTCCGGCACACCCCAAGGTAATGACCGCTGTGACCCCCTCTTTCCCTGTCTCACCTTTTGCTGCCTCCGGTCTCTAGTCTAGAGAGAGATTGCTTTTGAGCAGGGAGGCTTCACTGGTGAATATTGTACCAAGCCTGATGTTCACGTGTATACAGTGGTACCTTGCATAAAGGCATTAATTTGTTCCAAATGAAATTATGTTAAGCAAATTTTCCTTTATACAAATTTCCCATAGGAATGCATTGAAAGCAGCGTAATCCCTAATTGTGACCATTTTTATGTTGCACGGATTCGCCCCGTAGGCGATTCTGTTAAGCAGATTCCCCCTATCCCGAGAATATTTTATGTTGTACAAATTTTATGTTATACATGCTGTTTGTTATACATGGGTCCACTGTATTACCATCTTATACCTATATACCCCGTAGCGTAGTGGTTAAAAGCTTGTACTGCAGGTAAAACTATGCTCACGACCTGGGGTTCAATCCCAGGTTGCCGGCTCAAGGTTCATTCAGCTTTCCATCCTTCCGAGGTTGGGAAAATGAGTACCCAGCTTGCTAGGCAGGGAGGCGGGGAGACAATGTGTAGCCTGCATACTGTAATTAAAACTGTAAACTGCCCAGAGACTACTTGAAGTGGAATGGGCCGTTATCGAAGCAGAACACTTTGCTTTGCTTTATACCTATATTTTCACCTAGTGGCAGCGAGTTCTCTGAACATCTGATTTTAAATATGTTGCCCAGTGTAGCTAAATTCTGTGCGGCGGCAATCATGATTTGTGCACAAAGCATTTCAACAAATGTTCAAGCAGCTACAGTGTAGTATGTCTCAGCCCTGCTGGATCAGGCCAAAGGCCCATCTAGTCCAGCTTCCTCTATCTCACAGTGGCCCCACCAGATGCGGCTGGGAGAGCACGAGACTAGATCTCTGCGTCCTGATTCCACTCCCCTGCATCTGGCCCTTGAAGTACCCTGGTTTTAAGCTTGGAGATGACACATCTCCATCATGGTTTGTCACCTGGGATGGACTTTTCCTCCAGGAATCTGTCCAATCCCCTTTTTGAAAGCATCCAGGCCAGATTCTATCGCCACCTCCTGTGGCAGGGAGTTCCACAGACTGTTCCATGGGGGAAACCGTCAAGCGACTCCTTCCTCTCTCCTTCCAGGGCATTATCTCCTCCTCAACACCAGCGGGAGCGCTCCGCCGACCGGGCCCAAAGGGACTCTGCGTTCCGGCGTGTTCCCACCTTGGCCTCGCACCCGCTGCGTGACATTTTGGTACTCCCTGATGAGCAGCCGCCCAGGTCGGTCTTGAGAACGACAGGCGGGATTTGTCTTTCCGCCCGTCACTTCTCTATTTAAGAGACTCTTCTCCTGTTTTAACGGCCAAAGTCTGACCTGGGCATTTTGCGTTGCCCCCTCCCCCCCCCGGTGTCCTGCAGCACCTTGAGGTCAGCAGGATTTTTTAAGCCCCCACCCCCTTTTCTGTCGATGTGTAGCTCTGATCCTGTGTCTTCTCCCCCCCTCCACCTCCACCCCATTAGGATCCTTGCACGCCTACGTGGACGAAGGAGGCCAACAAAAGGAACTGGCGACTGTGAACTTGGTGCCAGGGGAATCCTGGCATTATGGCGCCTTCAGCGTTCAAGTCCAAAAGGAATGGCAGGTGAGCAGGGGGTTTGTGGTCCAAAAGATCATGCTCTCTTGGGCTCTTCGTTTAAAATGGGCTCCCTAACGTCAGGGTAGCCTGGATGGATCCTCCTTCCTCTGCTCGGACGCTTTTGCAACGCCCTGAGTGTTTTTTTATCTGCGACCCAAGGCAGAGATCGCTCTGTTTCTGAGCAGATCCGTTTGGTACGGCTGCCGCGCTCACACCCTGCAGTGCAAGGAGGCACATGGTGTTACGATTCAAATGTCTCAAATAAATATTTGAAAAGATGTCCTATCGAAGAGGGAGCAGGTTTTTTTGTCCACGGCTCCAGAGACCAGGACAGTAGGAGGAACTTCATGACGCCTTCCAAAGGGGATTGGACAGATTCCTGGAGGAAAAGTCCATCCCAGGTTACAAACCATGATGTAGGTGTCACATCTCCAGGCTTAAAACCGGGGTACTTCAAGGGCCAGATGCAGGGGAGTGGGATCAGGAGACAGAGATCTAGTCTTGTGTGCTCCCAGACGCATCTGGTGGGGCCTCTGTGAAATACAGGAAGCTGGACTAGATGGGCCTTTGGCCTCATCCAGCAGGGCTCTTTGTACTTTCTTAATGTTCTTATACAGTTAGAGCTGTCCGGCGGTGGAATAAGATGCTGCCCCAAAGGAGGGTGGCAGAGTCTCCTTCTTTGGAGGCTTTTAAGCAGAGGACAGATGGCCATCTGTCGGGAATACTGTGATGGGGGTTCCTGCATGGCAGGGGGTTGGACTGGATGGCCCTGGAGGTCTCCTCCAACTCTCTGATTCTATGATTATGCTTTGGGGCAATGGATCCTTCAGCTTTTATTACAGTGAATTGCTCCAACTCCCCTTGGAGACGGCGCTGGGGTTTAGTCATCCATCTCGTTAGGCCACCCTGGGTGCCCTCTGGCCCCTTGGGTCATTTGGTTGCCAAGGAGTCTGGGTACAAACAAGGATGGCATTGTTGTTTTTCCGAGACAGAGGCGGGCGGGCCCAGCTGAGAGCCTCGTGGTAGAACTTGGCCCCTTTTCTGATCTTCTGCCTCAACCCAGCCTGGGTTTATCTCGCCCTCCTTGCCTTCTCTGTGTCTCCCCCGGACAGGCGGTGCTGGTGCTGGCGGCAGGAGATGGAGGCCCCACTTCTTACCTGGCGCTTGACGACCTTCGTGTGCAGGAGGGGGCTTGCTCCGAGCCAGGTAACGCCGCTCGCCCCCCCCCCCGTCCACCCTCTGCTTCCAAGGTCACCGCCTGGTCCTTCCTGCTCCAGTTGCCGGACTGGGTTTTGCTCCCCCGATAGGGAGACATGAGCCTCTTTTAAAGCGGGTTCGTGGTTGAAAAGAGCCTTGTGGTGCAGTGGTTAAAGGCTTGTCACTGCAGGTAAAACGGTGCTCACGACCTGGGGGTTCAATCCCAGGTAGCAGGCTCGAGGTTCACTCAGCCTTCCATCCTCCCGAGGTTGGTAAAATGAGTATGCCTCGTGGCACAGTGATTAAATGCCTGTCCTGCAGCTAAAACTGTGCCCACGACCTGGGGGTTCAATCCCAGGTAGCCGGCTCGAGGTTCACTCAGCCTTCCATCCTTCCGAGGTTGGTAAAATGAGTATGCCTCATGGCACAGTGATTAAATGCCTGTCCTGCAGCTAAAACTGTGCCCACGACCTGGGGGTTCAATCCCAGGTAGCAGGCTCGAGGTTCACTCAGCCTTCCATCCTCCTGAGGTCGGTAAAATGAGTACCCAGCTTGCTGGGGTGTGTGTGCACTTTTTCCAGCTTGCTGGAAAAGGTGCAAAAGAGAGTGACTTAAATGATTCCTGGGCTGGGGCACCTCCCTTATGAGGAAAAGCTAAAATATTTGGGGCTCTTAAGAAAAAAGGCACCTGAGGGGGGGATATGATTGAGATGTACAAAATAACGCAGGGCATGAGTCAAGTGGATAGAGGGACGCTCTTCTCCCTCTCACAGAATACCAAAACTAGGGGACATCCACTCAGACTGAGGGCTGGGAGAGTAAGAACAAACAAAAGAATATTTTTTTTTCACCCAGCGCGTTGTTAGTCTGGTGAACTCCCTGCCACAGGAGGTGGGGATGGCCTCTGGCCTGGATGCCTTCAAAAGGGGGGTTGGACAGATTCCTGGAGGAAAAGTCCATCCCAGGTGACAAGCCACGATGGAGACGTGTCATCTCCAGGCTTAAAACCGGGGTCCTTCAAGGGCCAGATGCAGGAGAGTGGTATGAAGAGAGAGATATCTAGTCTCGTGCGCTCCCAAACGCATCTGGTGGGGCCACTGTGAGAAACAGGAAGCTGAACTATATGGGCCCTTGGCCTGATCCAGCAGGGCTCTTCTTATGTTCCTATAATTAAACTGTAAACCGCCCAGAGACTACTTGAAGTGGTATGGGGGCGGTAGATAAGCAGAACACTTTGCTTAGCTTTGTGGCCAGAGTCCTGGCGGGGGCCATTCTTTCTGCTCTCAGAAGGCTTTGGCCAGCAGCCCAGGTGAGGTTCAGGGCTCTCGAGAGATCAGAGGCTCCTGGTTTGGCAGTATTCCTGTCCTGATCTTTGAAGGGGGGTAGATCCCTCTGACTTCAAGGGTGGTTCAAAACTCCCCCACCCCACCCCGCCAGCAGCAACTCATCCTCGTACGAACTGTGTTCTTTCCACCCCCCAGGGTCCTGTGACTTTGAAGGGAGCCTCTGTGGGTGGAGCAAGCCCCCCGGGGACTGGTACAGCTGGGACTGGAAAGAAGGGGCCACACCGTCACAGTCCCCCTCCCCCAAGAAAGACCACACTTTGGGGGACGGAGCGGGTGAGTTTCGGCTGCGTTCCATGACCCAAGAGGTAAAGGGCAAGGGAATGGGGGGGTGAGGGGGGTTTGATCCTGGAAACCCCACCTGGGTGGCCACTTCCCGCAGGTTTTAATCTGAGGAAGAACATCTGTCCTGCACAGATACTTTGAACTAAGGCTTTTCCCCATCAAGGGGCGATTAGTTAGGAGCATTCCTGTGTGCCAACTTTTTTTTCTTTCCCTGTTTAAGAAGAGAAACTTAGCGGACAAGCGGCGAAGGTTTGGGAACTCGGACATCGTCCACATGCCCACCTTGCGGGTCCCCTTTGGTGCAGATTTAGCAACAAAAGGTGGCTCTTTTCTGTCCTGCCCCCCCTCTACTCTTCCCCCTTTTTCAGGCCACTACGCCTATGTGGACATCGCTGTGCTGGGCCTGGGGAGGAACACCGCCCGTCTGGCCAGCGAGCCGCTTCCTTCCACCGCTGGCTCCTGCCTGCGCTTCCACTACCATATGGACTTCTCGGGCCAGAGTTGTAAGTCAAGGCAGTGAGCGGGTGGGTCGTGGTGGTGTGTGGTGTCCTCCAGCCAAGGCGGTGGCCAGGACGGGACCGGAGGGCTGCCTCCACTCCCTTAGCCAGGCGGCCGGTGAGGGTCAGCCACTGGGGATGGAAGATCTAGTCAGGGAGCCCTCCTGAAAGAGCCACCCCTTAAGGAGGTGAAAGGGATGGCTTGCAGGAAGAGGGCCTTTTCAGCAACTGCCCCCAGACTTTGGAATGCCCTCCCAAATGAGACTCGCCTGGCGCCGACGTTGCTAACATTTCAGCGCCAGGTAAAAACCTTCCTGTTCCAAAAGTTTCTTAACTAAGGATTGTGGGTCCTGATGGCAATTTTAGTCATGTGTTCTTAATGTATTGTATTTATTGCATTGACATGTTTTGTTGTTCTAATTTTATTGTATCTCAATGTTTTAATGGTTCATTCTGATTGTGAGCCGCCCAGAGACCTTTGGGTAGTGGGCGGCATACAAGCTATATAAATAAATAAATAAATAAATAAATAAATAAATAAATAAATAAATAAATAAATAAAGAGAGAGTTGGGGGCACAGAAGCCGGCTCACCCTTGACGCCCTCCTCCTCCCCCTCCTCCCCTCCTTGGTGCTGCCAGCCCGAGCGGAGCTCCGGGTGAAACTGTCCAGCCTGCAGGGGGAGCGGTCGGTGTGGAGTGCAGCCGGGCACCAAGGCCGCGGCTGGAAGAGCCAAACCCTCCTGGTATCCAGTCTGACGGAGTTTCAGGTACAGAGTGTCTCCGGTCGCGACCCTCTCTTTGCACGCTCGCCCTTCCACGCCACCAGGATAGTAAGAACAGACAAAAGAAAATATTTTTTCACCCAGCGCGTTGTTAGTCTGTGGAACTCCCTGCCACAGGATGTGATGGCCTGGATGCCTTCCAAAGGGGATTGGACAGATTCCTGGAGGAAACGTCCATCACAGGTTACAAACCATGATGGAGATGTATCATCTCCAGGCTTAAAACCAGGGTACTTCAAGGGCAAAATGCAAGGGAATGGTATCAGGAGACCGATACCTAGTCTCTTGCGCTCCCAGAGGCATCTGGTGGGGCCACTGTGAGATCCAGGAAGCTGGACTAGATGGGCCTTTGGCCTGATCCAGCGTGGCTCTTCTTAGGTTCTTATGGAGGAGCCCCCAAATGCAGCTTTTCTGGCACCCTATCAAAGAAGATGGCAAGAAGAGCCTGGACTCCCCACTTCAAGGTCCCATTGCTACAGGAAGGCACCAGGTTTTTTTCCTGAAATTCAGGGAGGGGACACGAGGTCCACAAGGCTGTTTGGCCACCGGCACGCCTAACACGGGACTTTCAGAAGCACAACCACCCGAGAGCACAGCTCAGAAAGGGGACTTACGATGATCTTCCTCTGGCTGTCGGATTCCTCGCTCTCAAAATCCGGGTCGTCCATGACAAACGAGAGCATCTGGGTGGCGATGGGTCCCTCGGAGTCGCTCTCCGACTCCTCTCCTTTCTCCTCCCCCTTGGGTTTGAAGGCAGAGGCTTTGCCGTGATGGGAGGAGGAGGAAGAGGAGGAGGAGGAGGCAGCCTTGGAGGGCCGCTTGGCCGGAGCAGCCGTCTCCGGGACCAGAGGAGGCACGGAGAAAGCCGAGGAGCTGCTGCTGTTTTGGTCCAGTCCGAGGTGCAAGCCGGCCGAGGATTTCAGGTCGCTGGCTTGGCCGGAGGAGGCTGCCGTCGGTTTGGGGGCTTTGGGGGGCTTTCTGGAAGATCTGGGAAGAAAGGAGGACGGTGGGGGGGGGGTTGAGTTCAGCTCCAGAGGAGTCTTTGGCCGACAGCTCCCTTATTTATTATTTATTTATTTCAATACTTATATACCGCCCGTCTTCCAGGAGGAACTTCTGGGCGGTTTACAACAATATGCAAACAATAAAAACAGTGAAAACAAGGACAGTAATCATAAAATTGATCTTGTAAATAAAAAGACAGAGGCTGGGTGTGGGGTGTATCGTGCCACAAACCATCTGCATTCCCCCCCCCCAGCCTCCAAACCCCCTTTCAACAGGGAGAAGGGTGTGGATTCGTAAAGCTCAGTAGACAGAAAACGAACGGAGAGAGGCAGCCAGATTGCGGATTAGTGGTGCCCGGTGTCTCCAAAGGACCGGCGTGGACTCCCGACGATGGTCCCTTGAGCGCAGAGAGGCCTCTGAAGGGGCCCAAACAGACAAACAGTTTAAAGTTTTAGTTCCTTTTTTTTCTTTTTTATCCCCGCCATCTGCTGCTCGTCCACCCACAGCTTGATTTCCATGAGTGATAATCCCAACGGAGGGTGCTTGTGATTTTACGCTTGTATTTTATTTCATTTCATTTCATTGTTTAATTTTGTGGCCCGTCTAACGCTGCTACTGTATATTTGTGTGTATTAACGGTAAGCCGCCCAGAGTTCCCTTAGGGAAGATGGGCGGGGTATAAATTTAATAAATAAATAAATAAATAAATAAATAAACTCAGTCCCTGACAGGGTGGCCCCCTCGGCCCCACGGGCAACCCGGCCCCCTTCCCCGTACCGCTTCCGCTTGTGTTCCACTCCCACGCCTTCATCCGCTGCAACCGTGGACCTGGAAAGCTCTTCCTTCTCCTCCTCCTCCTCCTCCTCTTCCTCACTCGACAGGGCGATGCTCTGGCTTAGGACCGGCTGCGGGGCGGACAAGGGCTTGCTGGCCGAGCGGTCCTCTACGTCCAGGTCGTCTTGGAAGCCCGCCACGAGGGGGTTCCCTCCGGGAGCATCCCGGTCGCTGGAAAAGAACGGCCATGGGGTGACGCCTTTGGAGAAGGGAGGCCGCCCTCGCGAGAGGGGCAGAAGCCAGAAGGTGAGTCTGCCAGGGAGTACGTTCTGATTCTCCCCCACACCCCCAGGGCTCAGGGAGGCAAGGGACTCTTCTCTTGCTGGTGTCCCCTCCTCAGCCCTGGGGGCTTCTGCACGCAAGCACCTCCCAGCTAAGTAGGCTTCTACGTGCCTTCCTGTTTCCCAGGAACATCCCTAAGGGTCGCAGGCGCGCTGGGAGGGGAGGGATACCAGCAGAGCGCCGAAACACGAGTGGACGCTAATTCCCAGCTTTCTGCTGGTTTCCCAAGGGGCGAGGCTTGAAGAAGGACTGCGGTGCCAGCCAACGGAGCGAGCCAACTGAGTCAGTCCAAGGCAGTGGTTCTCAACCTGGGGGTCCCCAGATGTTCCTGGACTGCAACTCCCAGAAGCCTCCACCGCTCGCTGTGCTGGAAGGGGTTTCTGGGAGTTGCAGTCCAGGAACATCTGGGGACCCCCAGGTTGGGAACCACTGGTCCAAGGGGTGGGGAAGGGAAGGGGTGTCTAAGCCGCCCCTCTTATCCCCACCCCTGACAGCTGTCGAGAAGCAACCAGGTAGAAAGTGTGTGGGAGGGCAAGGGTGACCCCGGAGGCCAAGGAGGTCTGACGGGGCACAAAGAATGGCACCTCCGGGCGCTGAGACCTCCGCCGTCCAGAGCCCAGAGCCTGACTGGCCGCCTCCTCCTGGGCTGATCAAGCAAGCAAGCTCGGGCCGAGATTCTTCAGCCCCAGGCGGAGGGTTCCCGAAAGGGCAAGGCCGCCATGTCCAACAGGAGCCCCTCTTAGAAAGTGGGCCTGGGGTAAGAGACTGCCAAGGGCAGGCCTGTCCAAATTTTGGCCCTCCAGATGTTTTGGACCACCGCTCCCACAATCCTTTGCCATTGGAAATATAGGCTTGGAATTCTGGGAGCGGTGGCCCAAAACATCAGGAGGGCCGAAGCTTGGGCCTGCCTGGCCAAGGGGGTGAGACCAGATCCTTCTCCCCAAACATCCAGCCCAAGTGTGACAGGTGCTTCCCTCCACCCCCCAGGTAAACCCCCCTTTTCCCTCTGCATCACAAAACACCCAGCCAGGCAGGGGAACGCTGTGCCATGCAAGGCACGATCCACCGTCACAGGTGGGCATCTTTCCACAGTCCCACTTAGCGTGCACCCCCTGAGGAGGAGGAGGGGGGTATCCGTCCAGTTGGGCTCTCCTCACCTGTCGCTATCCCCGTGGGCCCTGGGGGCCAGCCGGCCCTTTTCCCGTTGGGGGGCCGTGTCGTCCAGGAAGCTGCGGTCCAGGCTCTCATCCGGGACAAAATCCTCCACGCTCTGCACTTTCGGGGGAGCCTCGGCCGGGGGGACGCCAGCAGCGGGGTCTGCAGGAGAGGCACGTCATGGCCGCGTTCACGCCCCTCCCTGCGGCAGCTGGTTAGCCCGGCCTTCCCTCCCTTCGGCTTCCCAGGACCTGAACACGGGTGTGTGTGTGTGTGTTTCCACAGGCTTGCAAAGATGGCTATAGCAGGCCGCTGGGTGGGGCCGCCCATCACGCCTCTCGTTTCTACACTTGGAGGGGAACATCTCTGCCACACACTTGGGGCCTGGCCTTGCAGAGAGGCACCACGTTTTAAGTCTTGTGGGGGGGGAGCACTCAGGACCTCCGCAAAGGAGGAGCAGACAGGCGGATGACAGAATTAGGCCAACGCCGTGCGGAAAGAGGAGGAGGAGGAGGAGGAGCAAGGATCAGAAACGCATCTTTCCAGGGAGGAAGTGGGAAAAGCCATGGGGTGTGTGTGGGGGAACTTACCTGGAGGGGGAGGAGGGGCCTCCGGGGCAGGCGAGGACCCAAAGAGGCGAGCGATGATGCCGCGCCTGGGGGGTGGGGCTGCCGGGGCCACGGCGGGGGCAGGCGCCGCCGAAGGGGTCTGGGTCTCAGGCACGGGGGCGGGCGGAGGCGGGTGAGGCGCGAGGGGCTCCGGCGGGGAGGACGGGTTCGTGGGGCCCTGTTGGGGCGGCAACGGGAGCGGCGGCGGCGGCGGCGGCTGCGGGGTGCTGGGGCTAGAGCTCCCGGAGGCGTTGCCCAGCGGCACCACCGGAGACTGGGACCCTGAGGAAGGGCTCTGCCCGTTGGTGGCGAGAGGAGAGGCGTGCCCACGGCTGCGGAACTCCATCATTTCCAGGAAGCTGTCGGGGGAGAGGGAAGGGGAGACCACTCCGTGAGGGCAGTCCCACATTTATTTATTTACAGTGGTACCTTGTATAAAGGAATTAATTCATTCCAAATGAAATTATGTTAAGCAAATTTTCCTTTGTACAAATTTCCCATAGGAATTGCACTGAAAATGGAGTAATCCCATTTTTATGTTATATGGATTTCCCCCATAGGCGATTCTGTTAAGCAAATTTCCCCTATCTCCGGAATATTTTATGTTGT
Organism: Phrynocephalus versicolor; assembly: GCA_023846285.1. NCBI lineage: Eukaryota > Metazoa > Chordata > Lepidosauria > Squamata > Agamidae > Phrynocephalus > Phrynocephalus versicolor. The sequence goes on from JAHTLZ010003316.1 coordinate 14,767, forward strand.
ACAAATTTTATGTTCTACAAACTGTTTGTTATACAAGGCTCCACTGTATTTATTTTCAAACTTATATACCGCACCTATTTCCCCAAAGGGGACTCAGGGCAGTTTACACAATACCACAGCAAATAAAAACAGATAAAACAATAAAACAATCAACAGCGGTGTCCAGAACGGCAAGCCAATGTAGGAAGGGCAGCGAATGGAGGGGGGGGGGAAGGTTATCCCTGGAAGTTACCAAAGGTGTCCTTAAATAGCCATGTTTTTAAGGCTCTCTTGAAGGATGCCAGCGATGAAGCTTGCCGCAACTCGACCGGCAAGGCTTTCCAAACAGACGGGCCAACCGCCGAGAATGTCTGGTTACGAGCTGTTGTCTTACGGGCTTCCCTCGGCGTGGCAATCCGGAGCGAGAGGGCCTGGGAAGAACGGGTGGGTCGGGCCAGATCGGAGCGTGTGTGGGTGGGTTAAAGTGGATCCCTCTGGAATACCCTTAGACCCCAGCCCCTCAGCAGGCACAGTCCATGGCCAGGGGAAAAGGACAGGAGCAGCGCTCCAATAATACCAGTGGGTCCACATTTTGCCTGCTCTGCCATAAAAGCCAAGGAAAGGACGTGGGGGAACCCAAGTTTAAATATTTGAAAGGATGTCCTATTGAAGAGGGAACAGGTTTGTTTTCCATGGCTTCAGAGACTAGGACTCGGGGCAATGGTTTCAAACTACAGGAAAAGAGATTCCATTTGAACATTAGGAAGAACTTCATGACAGTTAGAGCTGTTCGGCAGTGGAATATGCTACCGCGGAGGCTGGTGGTGTCTCCTTCTTTGGAGGTTTTTAAGCAGAGGCTGGATGGCCATCTGTTGGAAATACTGTGATGGGGTTCCTGCATGGCAGGGAGTTGGGCTAGATGGCCCTTGAGGTCTCTTCCAACTCTATGATTCTATGATTCTATAAGCAGATTTCCTAGGAAATACAACGGGCGAAAATCCTGGAGTTTGCACTGGGACCCGAAACAGAGCCTGCACACAGAAAGGAAGAGGGGAAACACCCTCCCCCCTCCCACCTTCAGTCCCTAAATCAGGCATGTCCAAACTTCGGCCCTCCTGATGCTTTGGACCACAACTCCCAGAATTCTAAGCTTAGATTGCCAATGGCAAAGGACGGTGGGAGTTGCGGCCCAAAACATCCGGAGGGCCGAAGTTTGGACAGGCCTGCCCTAAATACATTGGCCTGAGGGAAGCTGAGGGTGCCCGCTGCTGGATGAGAATGAGAGGAAAGCTGGGAGCATCAGGAACGGGAAGGGAAGAATGGGCAAGGGCGAAATCTTTGGTCTGCTTGAGCCCCCGGTCAGATTTGGCTCAACGGGACTGGCGCTTAGACGGGGGGCCTCCAGCCCTTGGCGAAAAGAGGCTGCAACTCTCCAGAGGACAGGCGAACGACAGCCCCCAGACGTCTCTGGGGAGTCAGAGGAAGGAGGCTGGCAGGGAAGGGACCCAGGGACCTCTCCCGGGACGGGAGCCACAGGGGGGAAGGAGACCCGCCAGAGTTCGGGGCTGCCTTTGGGAGACGTACATTTCGTAGTTCTGGTCCTCGGTCTCCTGCTGCACCGAGAGCTCCTCCAGGGTGGCATCGATGTCCAGCTGGTTGGTCTCCAGCTGTCGCAGCAATGTCTCTCGCTGGAAGAGAAGGAAGGAGGAAGAGAGGGCAGGGCAGGAGGGGTAACTGATCTCATTGGGGGGGGGGGAGCTGGAGATCTGGTGTCAAAGCAAAGCAAAGCAAAGCAAAGTGGGTCTGCTTATATACCGCCCCGTACCACTACAAGTAGTCTCTGGGTGGTTTACAATTTTTTAATTACAGTGTGCAGGCTACACATTGCCCCCCCCCCCAATAGCAAGCTGGTCACTCACTTTACCGACCTCGGAAGGATGGAAGGCTGAGTGAACCTCGAGCCTGC
>JAHTLZ010003317.1:4359-17692 GCA_023846285.1 Phrynocephalus versicolor
CTTCTTCTTCTTCTTCTTCTTCTTCTTCTTCTTCTTCTTCTTCTTCTACTTCTTCTTTTTAAATCCTTATATATACACATGATGGAAAACAATCATGCTCTTTGGCATACACTAGGTAGAGTTATTAAACAATAAGCAAGGCAATGGTATATGGAAGTCAATCTGCACTGAGATTGTCCCTGTAAATGCGTAGACCTCAGTTTATTGATGTATTGATATACCAGCTCTGAGCACCCCAAATTAAAGCTGAGAGCCTTCAAAGCTCTTCCCCAATCAGCAAGTAGCTTTCAAAGTTTCCTGATGGTCCCCCCAAAACCAATGCAGTTCTCCCCAGGGTGCCATGGGGAATGCAACCACCCCTAAGGACTGCAACGCTTTAAGAAGTTCATTCCTAAAGCAAAATTGGGTGATCAGAACCCCTTCCAAACACAGAGAGGAAAAGAAAACAGGTATACAATCAGAGCTTAGAAAATGTATTTATTTGGATGACTTTGGCCATGTTGGATGGGAAATTCTGAGAATAGCAGTGTCAAAAAACAGTTTATTTCCAAATTCTGGGTATGATTTATTCAAAACCTAGTGGATGTGCCTTGTTCAAATCATATCATCTTCTCAAGTAGTTCCACTCAAGGCGTGCCTCTCATTCCAGGATTCTCGCTTATTGGTGCTTGAAACCTCACCAAGTTTGGCATTAGCTGGCCATGTTCCAGAAGTGGAATTGGTGCACTTGGAATCCCCTGTACTCCTGGGTATTCTCAACCTGTTTAAAAACATCTAGCAGCACATGCATATATTAGTAAGTCACATATTTAAGAAAAAAACCAAAACAATTGTACTGCTTTGCACTAATCACATGGTGGTAGATTGATTGAGGAACTGATTGATTGATATGCACTGATGATGCGTAATTTGCTCACACTGTAGAAAGGAGAAGCATCAACGGACTGAAGAAATGGAAACGGCCAACCTCATTCATGTTCTGAGTCCAGAATTAATCTTCTACAAATGCTCTAGATCAGGAGTGCCCAAACTTTTTGTAAGGAGGGCAAGATTTGGTGGCTGAGAATGTGTCAGGGGCCGGTTGCTCCCCGACCCTGCCACCCCACGGCAAGCCCCACCCACTGACCCATAAGCCCCATCCACTGACCCCTTGCAACCCCACCCACAGGAAGGAAGGCGGGGACCAAGGAAGGGAGGGAGGAAGGTGGGGAACAAGGAAGGGAGGGAGGGAGGTGGGGACCAAGGGAGGGAGGAAAGAAGGAAGGTGGGGACCAAAGGAAGCACAGGGGGGCATGGCCACAGGTTGCCCCTTGGAAGAGGTGATTTGTGTGACCTTGAACCCCCCCCCCAAGCTCCCCAGCGGTGGTGACGGCTCACCCACCAGCCCACCCCAAAGCTCCTTGGTGGTGGCAGAGGCCTGCTGGCCTGCCCACCCCCACACATTCTCCTGCAGTGCCGGTGGCGGAAGACCGCCCAGCCACCCAGCCACCCAAGCTTCCCAGTGGTGCTGGTAGTGCGGCCCGCCCAATCACTGCCCCGTGTGTGCACCCAATCTCACAATTTTCCCGGCTATGCTGGTTGCGGCGGCCCGCCTATGCGCCATCCTGCGCACGCGCGCCGAGCTTCACAAGGTTCCCAGCGCTGCCAGTGGCGGTGGCCCACCCGCGCACCACCCCTGTGCACACGCCCAGCCTCACAGGGTTGCCGGCGGTTCCGGTAGCAGCAGCCCATGCGATGGCTGGCCGGACTGTCTGCCGAGCCCCACAAGCTTCCTGGCAATGTTAGTGTTGGCGGAAGATTTAAAAAAAATGGGGCAAAGGAGGGGGAGGGAGGGGAAGGCCAGCCAGCCACGGGCCACTCAGAATGGCCTGATGGGCTGGATTTGGCCCCTGGGCCGGTCTTTGGGCAGGCCTCCTCTAGATAACCCAGAACTATCCATTTATTGGCTTATTAATTTGATACAAACAACCTACACAGCACTGTTCCAAAGTAATAAGAGGGCAAATATTTGTCTTTGTAGAATTTAAAAAATCTATAATATTCTCCATAGTCGTGGGAAATGGCGTAAACAAGAGGTGGTAAGGTGGACATTTCCTTACATTAAAGAAAAGTGTTCTGCTTATATACTGCCCCATACCACTTCAAGTAGTCTCTGGGCGGTTTACAGTTTTTAATTACAGTATGCAGGCTACACATTGCCCCTCCCCAGCAAGCTGGGTACTCATTTTACTGACCTTGGTAAAAAAATCATGTCAGCCTAAATTCAATTGTTTTCCATTTCTGTTAGCCTAACTTCATTTTTAATCCCGACTTTGAAAGATCTATTGTACAAGCAAGTCACCGCTTAATGAAAATCTTACTTTGGAACTTCACACTTTGGATGGATTTGATTTTCTTCAGACTTCAGCCTTGGGAAAGCCTTTCTTATTTTATTTTATTTGCTAGCTTTGCCTGGCACGGATCGGTTGCTGGGTGTGACACAATTGACATGTCCACTATGGCACAGTGTTGTATCCTTTAAACTGGGTCTGTCTTAGAAATAAATTATAAAATGAACTTTCAGTATCTGAAATGTATATTGGTTACAGTTGTCCCCCGATGTTTCGCGGTTAATATACTGCCGTCCCGTTATATCGTGGGTCCGCAGTATATGAAAAAAAGGCCTCCTTGGAGGGTCCGCAGTATATGAAAAAAAGGCCTCCTGGAGGGAAGGCCTTCCCAGGCCTGTCGGAGGCCCCAAAAGTGCTTCCCTGCAAACCGGAAGTGACTTCTGGTAAATCAGAAGTGACCTCCAGATCACTAAAAAGCACTTTTGGGGCCTCTGGAGGACTGGAAAGCCCCTTGCAGGCCCGTTTGGGGCAGGGCCAGGCCTGGGGTAAGTACAAGAGCCCCCAGAGAGCCCGCCCAGTCCCAACCTGACTCAGCATCTGCATATTGCGGATTTTCAATTATTGCGGGTTGGGTCCCTAACCCCTGCGATATGTGCATTTAAAATGGTGGCTAGGCAGCCGACAAGGTGCTGAAAAATGTAAATTCAAGGGGAAGAAGGATCATAAGAAATTTTATGCCAGGAACACAAAGAGAGTAAGGTTTATCATAGATTGCTAGGCTCTGGTGCATCTCCTGGTGTCTCTAGAAACTGCTATGCACCCTCAGGTACCTGCAGGGGAGACAAAACGCAAGACAAAATATGTTGATGGAGGTGGAATTTTAATTGAGAATGTGAACTGTACAGTGCTATGTATGCTCAGTTGTCTGTGCAGCCTTGGATCGTTGGCTTGAACACTGGCTGCCATGAAATAGATAGTAGCAGTTCAAAGGAGGAATTCGGGGTGCTAAGATTTTCTTGTACTGAGAAGATAACCAGCAAAGATGTGATGAAGTGAATGACAGAAAACTAAAAGACCAGAAACCACATGAAGCAGAGAAAACTGGAACACTTTGTTGATTCAGTTGTGTAGGGATTGTGACAGTAATCATTCAAGAGGAATGAAATGGTGGAGGCTAGTTGGGATAAACAACAGCATCATTGTATAGATCTTAGTAACATTCAGCTTCCTGAGGATCAAGACATAAAAGAGGGAGTCTGTGCCTGAATGTCCATCTTCTCTCAGCTTGGAAATGGTGCCAGGGCGCAATGGCTCGGTGTGGAAGTTTCATGGTGTAACAGCCTGTGTTTCACTCAATTTCAGGACTGGGCAGATTATAGAATAAATAAATAAATAAATAAATAAATACCTGGCTTTGCTTAGTGAGTGGCTATCTGGACTTATTTGGACTTAAGTCATAGAATCCAGTAGAGATGGGGACGAAATGGATTTTTTTTGTTTCATTTTTCATTTCAGTTTTTTTGATTTGTTCCCTAATGAAATGAAAAACAAAATGACCCATTAAAGAAAAACAAAACGAAACGAAACAGAAATTTTTGTTCCTTGAAGCAATGCATTCCTATGGGGGGAAACCCTTGGTTCCCCCCACCCCAACACACCCGATCGGGTGAGGGAAACTGCAGGCTTCTTAAACTTTTTTTTTTGCCAGCAAAGCCCAGCTGATTGGCACATGGGGCGGGGGGGGGGGAAGTGCTGACCGACAGAGCCCCGCAAGCCAGCTGGTTGGTGCTAGTTGTTTTTTTAAAAAGTGCCAACTGGCAGGGCCCCGCAGGCCAGCTGGTCGGTGCTAGTTTTTTTGTTTTTTAAGCACCAACTGCAAGGGCCCCAAGCCAGCTGGCCATTGCTAGCTGTTTTTTTAAAAGCACCAACCAGCAGGGCCCCGCATGCCAGCTGGTCGGCGATAGTTTAAAAAAAATCGCTGACCAGCAGGGCCCTCAGTGCTAGTTTTTTTTAAAAGCACCAACCGCAGGACCCTGCTTGCCAGCTGGTTGCTGCTACTTTTTTAAAAAAGCACCTACCGCAGGGCCCCACGAGCCAGATGGTTGGCACTAGCAAAAATAAAAAGTCATGACCAGAAAGCAGGGCCCCAGTAATTATAAAAAAATTAATTAATTAAAAATAAAAAGAAAACAAAACAAAAATGAAACTTTTTAAAAAAAATGTTTGGTATGAAAGGAAATGAAACAAAAAACCCATAAACAACAAACAAAATGAAACACCATTTTGGCATTTTGTGCCCATCTCTAGAATCCAGAAAAAAGCCAGCTTCTAGGCTGACAAATATACACACCCATGATAATGGTGTTTGGTTCACTCCAACAGAGCCGCTCTGGTATTGCCTGAGGGGATGGTTATCACAGAACCAGGTTACTACAGGAACACAGCAGTAAGCTTCAGCGCATCAATGTTTAGAGCTGCCATGTCCTCTATCTCCCTCTGCACAACAGGGAACAGGACATACTTCATACAGCAGAACCGGAGTGCATAGATACATATTGATGTGTTCCACCAGCCTCCTTGTCCCACTATCTCTGAAGAACCAAGGAACTTGCTGAGTTACACATAAGGTCCACCATCTCCAGCAGTCAGCTCTCCTCTGTGGCTAGTAGAGATGGGCACGACCAGAAAAAATTACTTTTCAAGTTGTCGTTTGTCAGGACAGGTCCGTTTCGTGTCGTTTCCGTTTGTCGTGATAATTTTCAAAAATTTGTTGTTTCCCTTTGTCGTTTCCACCGTGATTTAGTGCGATTTGACATCCCAGGGAGCATGGGGGCGTCCCGCAATCAGGGCCGGCACTAGGTGTTTTTGTGCCCTAGGTTGCGGGCGGGACGGGGGGAGCCGGCAGCAGGCGGGGAAGTGCGGGCGGGCGGCGGTGGCGAGGGGCCATGGGCGGGCGGCGACAGCAGCAGGGGGAGGCGTGGGTGGGCAAGCGGGTGGCCGGTGGCCGCAGGCAAGCGAGTGGGCGGGCGGCGGCGCAGGCGGGCAGGCGACATCCAGAAGTGTCAGTCAAAACCTGGCCATGCCATTGGTGGAATGGTTCAAAAAAATTGCATGGTCCCATCCCATGCCCGGCCCACATGGGCAGGTCTAAAAAAATAAAAAATAAAATAAAATAAAATAAAAATCAGTGCGACCTTTTACTGCTATAAAAAACCCACTGCTGCTACTATAAAAATTCAGGCATTTAAAATACCTAATTTTCACATGTTTCTGTTGTGCTTTGGTGGGTTTTTGGACCACGATTTAAAAATAAATATTGCGGTCGCCATTTTGGATCCCCCCGCCCGCACACCGCATGGCAAAGGCAGACGAGAAGATGCCCCCCCCCCAGAAACCACCCCTCAGGTAGGTGTCCTCAGGCAGGCATATGTTCGCCTGCTTTTTTGGCCGGGACTTGGGTTTTATTTTTTTTTTTACTTTTTAAAACTTTTTCTGTGCTGCTTGCCAATTGCATTGCGCGATTGCCGCGATGCCATGAACAACAACGAAAAACCCGACCAAATTTTTCTTTGGCCGGTTCGAGTTCGAGTTCTGATGGCTTAGTTATCGTTACCGTTCTCGTTACGTAACGGAAACCACAACCGAAAACGGAAACGACAATTTCGCTGAGTCGTGCCCATGTCTAGTGGCTAGCAAATCAAACCTTTAGCCAGGCAGGACATAACCCCAATAAGCCTTTCATGGCAACTAGGAGCCCTGTGGTGCAGTGGTTAAATGCCCGTACTGCAGGCTAAATTGTGCTCACGACCTGGGGTTCAATCCCAGGTAGCAGGCTCAGGGTTGACTCAGCCTTCCATCCTTCCAAGGTCTGTAAAATGAGCACCCAATTGTTTTTGGGGGGGGCTATGTGAAGCCTGCATACTTAAATTAAACTGCAAACCACCCAGAGACTACTTGAAGTGATATGAGGTGGTATATAAGCAGAACACTTTGCTTTAATATTGTGAGGTACCCCTGCCACTATTTTTTGAGGTACTATATAGCCCTCATTATTAATTGCTGTTGATAACCTTAACCTCTGTTAGGTCATCTAATCACCTTTTTAATACTGTGTCCATATTGTCAGTTATCCGTACCGCTTGTAGAAGACAATGCCTGGTGTAACTTAAAACATTAGCGGTTTGCAGTAGAATTCCTTTTGTCTGTCTGGCATCTCCCGCCATCAGCAACATTACGATTTTCTGAAGGTATAGGACAAAGTCTCGGGAAATTGCAATTCTTTCTCAGGCTTCCCATTAGAGATGGTGAAGATAAACCTCAGAATGAGAAGGGGGGCTATTTGTTTTTGAGTGTGGGTGTGTGGAGATTCTTTTGAAGCCTGGACACCATCTCCATTTTTTTTCTCCATCTGGTACCGAGCTGCATTTTGCAATCTGTGAGCCACAAAAATGTATTTCTTTCCCACCCACCATTCCACCCCCATTATTATTATTACCTGGTTAGCCAGTTTTATACAGAGACTGTGCCCACTTACTCTCACATACACTCTTTTGCTAAGAAACTGATTCTTCCTGCCAGAACCCCTGGTCTAAGAGCCTGAGTTTTCAGAGGCATTTTTGCTTTCAAGTGTATGAATTTAGTCGCACAGTTTACCTTTCTACATTCACTGACTTAAGCTTTGTGTTTCCTCCCACGACTGAAACTTGAGTCACTGAGGTGTGCTTGTGTCATTTCGGTTGTGGAAAGTTTAGCCATCTCATAAATCCCTTCCTACTAAGGCAATGTCTGGCTCTCACTCTTGCCATCCATCAAAACAGCCACGAACAATTTTAGTTTACAGCAGGACCCCCGTATCCACTGATTCATTATCTGCTGATTCAGTTATCCATGGCTGGAAGAGGAAAAAATAAATAAATAATTCAGTAGCCATCAAGCAAGCTACTGTCACAAAACAGCAGCCATAAAGCAAGCTAGTGTAACAAAACAGTAGTTTTGGATTTATTTATTTTTGGTGTTCTCTCTTATCCACAGTTTTCGTTATCCACGGGAAGGTCTGGAACCAATCCCTAGCAGATACCGGGTCCTACTGTGTTTAGTGCTGCCAAACTGGACACTTAATGGGTGGGAATTGCAGCAGAATTCCTGGCCTTAATTCCTCCGCTGTTCTCCACAAGCAAGCCCTGAGGAGAAATACCAATAAACAGCCAAAATCCTGTCCAAGATTTATTTATTTATTTATTTAGAATATTTTTACTCCACCTTTCTCCTTGGAAAAGGACCCAAGATGGATTACAATAATGAGGGACAATATACAGCATAATGGGGGGGGGGGAACTCAGTGGCAAATTGCTGCTACACAACGAGTCACTCTTAGTGTCCTTAGCTTTGTGCCACATCTCATGGCTGGCACAAGGCTAGGAATGCGAGCAGCAAGTTGCTAATTAGTGGCACTTCACCACTGCAATGTGTGCAATTCCACTTAATGCTGGCATTCAAAACAAAAAACCTAAAAAACAACAACACCCTGGCTGTTATCTGGAGGACATGACAAGGCAAGGCCTACCTCTGTGCTTCTATTTCCCCCTCTATGGCTTCCGTATCCTATCAGCAGGGGTTATTGATTTCTAACTGTCAAATAGACCTCAAACATGTCTGTTTGCGCTGAAATAACAGGATATGGCGTTAAAACAACTACAGAGCAATGTAACTTACAAATCCTACCAAGAACTGAGCCCCTTTTTGTTGGTTGTTGTTGTTGGGTTTTTTTTTTCAACCCTCAGGGCTCTGAGGCTTGGAGAGAAGATCTTAACAGGTAATTGTATACCGTACGTTTGAAGGGGAGTGTTGATACCTACCGACACTTAACCTCGTTTATTTACTGCTAGCCTTGCTGCGGTGGGGGGGGGGGAGAAATTGCAGCAAATGGAATATCATGGTGGGTGGGTGGGAATGAACCCAGAGAGAGAGAGAGAGAGAGAGAGAGAGAGAGAGAGAGAGAGAGCTAATCTTCTCCTAGAAGGCCAGGCCCACTTCTGCAGTGCCCATACGTCCTTCACTTGGTGAAGTCTTGCAACTGCATTGCAGTAGCGTAAGAATTCTTTGACTGCATTCCCTCTCAGAGCATGGGCTGGGGCTGTAGCAAAGAGGGAGAAATATAGATAAACTCGAGAGGTGGTGGGGAAACACCATTCCAGGAAACAGCCTGGGTGTTCTCCAGGGATACATTTACCAGCTCCTTCTAAGAAGTACCTATGCTCCCCACCTTCAATGATGTAATGATGAAAGTGCCCAATTTCATAAAAACATGTAGAACAGGGGGTGTCCAAATTTTGGCCCCCCAGATGTTTTGGTCCACACACCCCACAGTCCTTCGTCATTGGCAAGACAGGCATGGAATTCTGGGAGTTGTGGTCCAAAACATCTGGAGGACCAAAGTATGGACACCCCTGATGTAGAATCATAAGATTCCATTTGAACATTAGGAAGAACTTCATGACAGTTAGAGCTGTTCGGCAATGGAATATGCTGCCACAAAGGGTGGTGGAGTCTCCTTCTTTGGAGGTTTTTAAGCAGAGGCTGAATGGCCATCTGTCAGAAATATTGTGATGGGGTTCCTGCATGGCAGAGGGTTGGACCGGATGGCCCTTGAGGTCTCTTCCAACTCTATGATTCTATGAGTCCAAATGCTTGCTCATTACAGGTATACAAACCAAAGTCAAGTCAAGTCGAGTTTATTGCAGCTATAAGCCCATAAATTGTTAAAAGAGATGCATAAAATACAAAGCAGATTCCCACAGAGGGTTGTCCAGCTTTCCCCTGCAATGCCTCAAGTGTTGGGACGCCCACCGCCTCCTGAGGGCATTGGTTCCATTGTCATACTGCTCTAACAGTGAAGAAGTTTTTCCAGCTATTCAGCCTAATTCTGGCTTCCTGTAGCTTGAGCCTCTTATTATGTGTATTATTTTCCCACCATCTTTTTATTATATAACTATGCTTCAACCCTAACCAAGATTCCAAAAGTCCTTTCCCATGGAGCCATACAGTACTATGTTGCCCATTGGGTGTTTCAGAAAGATGTGTACAGTAACCCCCCGCCTATTGCGGGGGTTAGGAACCCACCCCACCCGCGATATGTGAAAATCTGCAATATGCGGAAGCGGGTTGGGTGGGGGCGGGGGGCGGCGGGGTGTGATTGAATCGCTCCCTGCCACCCCCACACATGGCTCCGAGGCCTCCTGCAGGGGGAGGGGGCAGTGGGGAGCGATTGCAGGTACTGCAATCCCGCGATATAGATCCCGCATGGAGATTCAAGAAGCAGGAGATATTTCACCTTTGTTGATTTTTCAGTTCTCCACAAATGTTCCTTCCTGCACTTGACCTTTGTCCACTCCTGTTGCAGCAAAGAAAAACTTGCAGACTAGGGAAAGTCTAGCATTTCCTGTCAGGGGTTTCCTGCCTATAAATACTTATAAAGGGGGGGGGGGGCGGAGGTCTGGAAATTAAAAGGTCTGAGATGGGTGCAGCAGTAGAGCAGGTTTGGGGCACCCCATTCCAAAATGAAAGCAAATAAGAATTCAGTGACTTATATATTTCACCTGCTATGAGGGGGTGGCATAGGAGGAGCTTCCCCTAACAGTGGAAAGTCATTGCTAGTTGGTAAATTCTTCACTTCCAGCAGCGCTGCCCTGGAGCGACACCAAACCAACTCCCTTCATGGATGCCAAGTCCCTGGATGACGGCTGAGGTCAAGGAAAAGTTCCTGCACACATTTGAAGCTCTAACAACTCCTGGTCAAAAACAGCTTGTTTGCTCTAGGCCAGTGGTGGCGAACCTTCGGCACTCCAGATGTTTTGGACCACAACTCCCACAGTCCTTTGTCATTGGCAATACAGGCTTGGAATTCTGGGAGTGGTGGTCCAAAACATCAGGAGGGCCGAAGTTTCTCTTTCTCTCCTGGGAAAAAAGCTGCTCACAATATATCATTTTAAAAAACTTTGCATGTAACCAAAATGGGTTACAAGGTAGAAACTGAATTTTTAAAAATTATACTACTGAACTGAAAACATAAAAACATGTTTATTAAAATAATTATGATCACAAAGCTATTTTTTTTTTTTAAAAAAAATGCCAAGGTCACACAGGCTTTGCTTGTTTTATTCCATTACTGTGTTCATCGTTGTTCCAGTCTTTCCAACAGAGCCACCTCAAACAGTGCTGGGGGTGTCGCTTGCAGAATTAGTGAGCACGTATTATTCCAGAACATCTTTCCAGGTGTTGTTTTTTTTACCCCGGATTAACATTTCCAAGTGATACATCAAATAGGGTGCAGGTCAGCCTTTGCCACTGACCTGCACCCTATTTGGTGTCAAAGGAAATGTTTGGCTATACACACACATCTCCCCTTGAGATGTTTTGCTGGGTGATCCACTTGTTTTGTCTTAACATGGCCTTGAATACTTATGCGTTTATTGAACAGGGGTGTCAAGTTTATTATAGGTTTCATTGCCACTCACGCTTTCATTTTATGAGAGTGCCTGTCTTTTTCACATCAATGCACATATATTTCTGACTCTTAGTCTGTTATTTTTTTGTAAAAGAATCTTTTCTACCACAATATCAGTGTACGATATATGCTTACATAAGGGAAAATCAGGTAATTCTTCATGGAAGACTGCCACTCATTCCAGAATTGCTGGTTGCATTCCTGGACATGCCCCCGGTTGTGCAAGCATCAGTGTACCAGAAATGCATCACCTTGTTAAGAAGTGGCAGATAGCAGAAAGAATTATACCATTGGTCTTACGCAAGTGTAAATCAGCAAAATGCTGGAAGCCATCTTGTATATTATTGGCAAATTATTTTAATAATATTTTAACTGGCACAACAAAACAGGAACCCCTGTTGTCATCCTGGGAATCTGACTGAAATGTTCTCCCCGATAGCCAAAGCCACACATTAGAAAGTAAATCACACATCAACATAAGACATGCTTATAACTAGGGATGGGCACAAAATGAAAAACGAAATGTTGTTTCGTCGTGTAGTTAGGTAACGAAATGAAACAAAATCAAATGACACGAGGAAGCAGCATGTTGTTACAGACGAAACGAAATGGGTTTTGTTGTTGTTGAAACGAGCCATTTCATTCCATCTGTAAGCCGCTTGGGGGAGGGAAAAAAGTTTTTTGGAAAAAGCTCCAAGCTTTTAAAACAACCATTTTTCCATCCCCCAAGCCACACCAGCTGATCAGCGCTAGGGTGGGGGGGGACACCCTAGCGCACCCCAGCGCCAATCAGCTGACAGGCAGGGCTTGGGGGAGGGAAAAGGTTTTTTTTAAAAAAAAAGTCTGGGACATTTTCAAAAACTTTTTGTCCCTTCGCCACTTTCCAGCTCCCCCATGAACCACTTTGTTAGTGGTTCGTTTCATGCATTTTTTGTTTTGAAAAATGGAAACAAAAAATGGGGGGGGGGGACAAAATGAAATGAAACATAATATTTTCCTTTTGAGCCCATCCTACTTATATCCATAGGTGATTAGAATGTAAAAGTAGGAAACCAAGCAGAAACAAATGTTATTGGGAACTTTGGCCTATGGGAGCACAATGAAGTAGTAGAATGACTCATAGAATTCTGCATAGCCAATGATTTGTTTGCTGAAAATGATTTACAGAGTCCTGTAAAGCTATCAATTTGTTTACTGCAAATATATGCCTCAATGGCTAAATACATCAGTATCGCCAGATGGTTAATACAAAATCTAAAACTATATAAGTTGAAGCAGGAAATGGAGAAGCTATATCGTCTTAGCCAAAAAAAACAAGACCAGGAGTGGACTGTAGTACTGATCATGAACATTAAAGTAAAGCTGAAAAACAGTAGTAAAGTATTGTAGTGCCAAAATATGACTTAAACAACATTACTGATAAATTTAAAGTTCACATAAGAAGTAGATCTTCATTAGTAAATTCAATTGATGATGAACCAGAGGAACTATGGACTGAAACCAGATATATTATTAGAAGAGAATGCAAAAAGACAACTCATGTAATAAAAATAAGAGAATAAACTAGATAAATAATGGAAAAAACATGTAAAATTATAAAGGAATTATAAGGGACAGGTGAGAATCAAAATCAAAAGTAAAAGGAGACAGAAATAGGGTCAGAACATTTAGAGACAAAAAGAACTATTATAATAACCAGTGCAAGGAAATAAAGGAGAACAAGTGAGGAAACAGGAAATCTTTTCCAGAAGATCCAAGAAATCAAAGGGAAATTTAAGGTTAGATTAGGAATGTTGAATAACCAACAGGGAAGTTCACTATCTAATCAGGAGAAAATAAAGAGAAGGTAGAAACATTATATTATGAAGACCTATACACAAAATATAAAAGGATGACAGATTCCTTTGAAGAGGAATTGTATGTGGAAGAATCTGCAGTTCCAGAAAGTGATGTGAAACCTGCTCTGAAAACACCAAGAAGAAATAAACCATCAAGGGTAGCTGAACATGAAGACAAAAATCATGACTACAGAAGGACTATACAACTTGAATGTTGACAATGAAGAAATTGGTATAGTAAAAGATTTTGTATACTTTGGTTTGATCATCAAAAGGTGACTGCAGCCCAAAAAATAAAAATAAAAATAGAAAACCGGGACTCAGAAGAGCAGCAATGAAGGATTTAGAAAAAAATAATCTAGAGGAAGGATGTGTCACTGGAGACCAAGACCAAGATCAGCCACACTCTTGTATTTTTGATCATGTATAAGTGTGAAGAGCTGCCTAGATGCCCTGAGCACAATCGGATCTCACCTGATCTTGGAAGCTAAGCAGAGTTGGCCCTGGCTAGTACTTGGATGGGAATACCAGGGTGCTGTAGGCACTTGGAGTAGGAACTGGCAAGTCATTCCAGTAATCCTGCCAAGAAAAACTCCATGGACGTGGTCACGACTGGAAGAAGAAGAAGAAGAAGAAGAAGAAGAAGAAGAAGAAGAAGAAGA
>JAHTLZ010003319.1:0-25250 GCA_023846285.1 Phrynocephalus versicolor
TGGGGCAGTGGGGCGGCAGCAAATGGTGGGGATGGCGACGGGCGTGGGGGGTGGGCGGTGACGGGTGCGGGGTGGGTGGCGACGGGCACGGGCGGATGGTGGGCGGATGGCGATGGGCGGCTGGCGGGTGGGGGGACGGACGGCGGTGGCCAGCAGGGGGGCGGCAGGGGGCACCGGGCTGGCCAGCGCCGTCTCTCTATTTTGGCACCCTAGGCAACTGCCTAATTCGCCTTAATGGAAGCGTTGGCCCTGCCTGTCACCAATGTTCTTTTTTAAAAAATCAAGGTAGTAGGAAGGGTGGTGACCAATCAGCTTCAGGCTCTTCTAGATTAAACTGACACATTTGATCCATTCCTCTCCAGCTTCAGGCCATGCCATGGCACAGAGATAGCATTGGTCATCCTGCAAGATGACCTTCTTGATGAGGGCAAAATCTCCTTGTTGGTCCTCCTTGATCTTTCAGTGGGCTTTGATACAATCACAGTGTCCTCCTGTTAAGCTCTCCAGCTTGGGAACTGGGGGTCTCTCTTTGGCTTGGCTCCAGTCCTTGATGGAGGGCTGTCCTCAGAGAGTCCAACTTGGTCAAATGATGTCCATCCCATGAACCCTCAACTATGGGGTTCCACATGGGTCAGTCTTCTTGCCAATGCTATTTCACATCTTTATGAGGTGCTGGGAGGGTGTGTTGGGAGTTGGAGCTTCACATCATTAGTACTCTGATGGCACCCAGATCTAGAAGTCCTGAGAGTGTGTGTAGGGGGTGGGGGGAGATGCAGTATCAACTCTCTTTTGGAGATGTGACTCTCCCGCTAAGGAATAGGTTCATAGCTTTGGCATCCTCTTGGACCCAGCACTGTCCATGGAATCCCAGGTATCATCTATGGTCAGTTCTCCCCACTTCCATATCTGGTGGATCACTCAACTGTGTCTCTACCTGTACACCAAGGCCCTCACTATGCTGGTTCATGAACTGCTAATCTCAAGATTAGACTACTGCAATGGTATCTACATGGGGCTGCCTATGAGGCTGATCTGGAAGTTCCAGATGTTCCAGAATATGGCTGCCAGATTACTGAGAGGGGTAAGGAAACTTCAACATATATCCCCACCCCGGTATCCTTACACTGGTTACCAGTTCGCTTCCATATCGATTTCAAGGTCATTGTAACAAAGCCCTAAATGGTTTTGGATATGGGTACTCATCAGAGCATCTGCTTCCAATGAGAACTGCCCATACTACTCACTCTTCCCAAGCAGGGCAACTGAGGACTTTAACCCTGAGAGAGCCACAGAAAGAAAGAAAAAACAAGAAGCAGGCCTTCTTGGTGGTAGCTGCTCACCTCTGGAACATCTTACCACCTGAAATCCACCTGGCCACCTCACTGGGAACATTTAAACAATCTTTTAAAATATGGCTATTTAGCAGGCCTTCCCAGAACCTAGAGAACATAATTCCAGCATTGTATTCATATTTAAGTCTGTACTGCTACCATTGTTTCCTCTATTTGTTTTAAAAATTGATCTTATATTGTTCCTTTTTATATATTATCACCAAGCCATAGAGGGTTTTGTAAATCAAAACCATGACCTTGACCCTTATTCGGAGTCTTCAATGGGTACAAAATGCTGTGGCCAGACTGGTGGTTGGTGCAAGTCGATATGACTGCATCGCCCAAGTTCTGGCCCACTTGCATTAGTTGCCCATTGTGTAGCAAATAAGGTTCAAGGTCTTGGTTTTGATTTACAAAACCCTCCATGGTTTGGGACCTGAATACCTGGCAGATGGGATCTCCCAGAGGTCACCTGAGGCCCGACCCACCAGAATGTTGCAGGCGCTCTCACTTCATGTGGCCACGCCCAGGGAGGCTCGGAAATCGGTAACCCAAAACCAAGCCTTCTCTGTGGCTGGCCCCTCACTTTGGAACCATTTGCTGAGTGAGTTGCACCTAGCACAGTCCCTGCCTGCCTTTAAAAAAGCCTTGAAGACCTGGCTCTTCTGCAAGGCATTTGGTGACCTTTAATTTTCTTTTTTTCTTCATTCAATTCTGAAAATTGAAAATTGAACATAATTCAATTCTGCCATCTTGCAGAGTATTTTATAGTATTATTTTACTTCTTTTTATGTATTTCTTTGTATTGTAGGATCACTAAGAAAAAAATAAAATGAAATATTTTACGAGATGCTTTTGGGGTTCCCAACACCCCAAACCGCGCCCAACACCATGCACAAGCACTACACGAAAACACCAAACAAATTAGAACTTTCCTATAGAAATAACAGGCAAGCTTCTCTGCAGTCTTTTCCCAGCCTAAGCGGCACTGTTGCTGAACCAGGAGGCTTTGATTAATTGAAATATAACAACATCATTCACCGTAGACCCTGAAGAGCCTAAGCCACTGACAAAACTCCATACACACCTGGATTCTCCTTTTTTCCCCCTCCACTAGATTTCTTCCCCCCTCTCTTTCTCTTGCCTTCCCCTCTCCGCCACCTTGAGCTGGAAGGGCACCCCCTGCTCTCCATTTAACCTCTCACCCCATCATGCTTCCCTGGGTACTCTTCTCCCTCCCCGTTCTCTATGCTTGGGACCACCATCTTGGGCAAGAACCATGGGGAGAGGAGGATGAAAATGATGACTCTTTGGCATGGCTGCATCTTCCAGAAGTGACTCCATCAGTCAAGGAAATTCCAGGGTGAGGCAGGAATTTCCTCATGGACAATGGGAATAATCTCAGCCAGAAGACTGCCAGGAGACCTCCCATTGTCTCTTTTCCAAATACCCTGTAGAACTTGTCTGACAACTTGGGACCCTTCTGTTGACTTTCCAGCCCTCCTATTGAATTGTTAATTACTCGGACCCTTGGACAATGCCCAGCCTCTTCCTTTCTATTATCACACCCCTGATAGCCCATTAAAAACAGATATGGCCCAACCACACCTGGGCAGGAGTCTTGTTCCAGGACAACAGGAACACCCAGGACCTCCCCTGGACAGGCCCCTAAAACTGCTCCCATTGGACATTCCCAAAGACGACCCCTTGCCCGGCCCAGGGGAGGCATGCACCCTGTGGGGGGGAGGGGGAAGGAAATAAAAGATTGTGTCTTGCCTGTTTTGGGGGCTGAACATTCTCGCACTGTCCTGGTGGGGTGTTCACCTACTGACTTTTATTGGGCTCAATAAAACCAGTATTTTTCTTGGATCTCTCTCCTGCTGGACACGTTATTGGGAATTCTCAGGCCCAGCAGCATACAGCAGGAATAGCCTGCTGTGGACTCAACAGTATCTTCTCTTTATATTGTTCAATGTTCCTTTGTTTATGTGTTTGTTGTTGTTAACTGCCCAGAGTTCCCTTGGAAGATGGGCTATATATATGCAGGAGAGGCGTGGGTGTCACCAGAAGAAGCAGCCGCACAGCCGAGAAGACTCCACTTGCCTGCCCGCCTGCCTGCAGGAGAGGTGCGCATGGCAGGGGAGGAAGTGGCCATGCAGCCCGGAAGACTCTGCTTGCCCACCTGCAAGTTTGGCAGTGGCAATGGAGGAGGAAGCAGCCATGGGGCCTTGGAGAGCCCGCCTGCCCACAAGGGCAGCAGAGGTCCTGGAGGTGGCACAGAGCCATGGCAGGTTTCCCCAGGTTGCTGGCAGGCTCCCCTGCTGGTTTTACCCCTGGGACCCTCAGATAAGAGTGTTTGCTCTTATCTGTGGATTTCATTATCTGCGGGCAGGCCAGGAACCAATCCCCCGTGGATACGGGGTCCTACTGTATATGTACTGTGTATATATATAGTTTTATTTTGATTTAATTTATTCACCATTTATTGTGCTGTTATTTGGATTGATTACACTGTAGTGAACCACCCATATGTCAGCATCATTGTTAAAGTTCACTGGAGTTATTTTAGAAAAGAATGACAATATGATTTTGTTTCTCCCCCCGAGAGAGAGAGAGAGAGAGAGAGGGAGTCTACAGGTCTGTGTAATTTTTAAATACTGTGTGTGTGTGTGTGTGTGTGTGTGTGTGTGTGTGTGTGTAGAATAAAAATGGAGTTACCTACGTACAAGTGGAGAATAAATATAAAACATCTTTCAAAGAGCTTCTGAAAGGAAGGAGATCAAGAGAATATTAACTGTTAAAGTAACTGGCTCATAAGCCTGGCAAGCCTGTCAGATGTAACTTATTTTGAAAGCAAAGATGTAGGTAAACCTTAAATTGGTCTCAAGAGACGAATGCACAAGACCATCATATCAAACAGAGCCATTCAAATGGAAATTTTGGAGTTTTAAATATATTTGTTTAAATGGACTGTGACTGAGAAGTTGTAGTTGAAGTGCAGAAGAAAGAATCCATTACTGTGTGGCACAGAATCATTTTTTTTCGCTTGTAAGCACAGTTACTGGATATCTAACAGGAACATCTCACAGTCTTCGTATGCCTGTAGTTTGCACCAGTAGGCCAAACTGGGCATCCCCTTATGCGAATGGTGATGTGCAAGACCCAACTAGTGTGGTGTTCCATCCTCAGGCTCCCATACATTTGATTTTGGCATTCACATTCTGAAGATAGGTATATGTACCTGGTATAAATCATATGATTGTTTTTGTCAAGGCAAGTGACTGTGCCACCCTTGACCAGTGATGGCAAACCTTTTAGAGACCGAGAGCCCAAACTGCAATTCAAAAGCCACTAATTTTCTGAAAAGTGCCAATACAGCAATTTAACCTGAATACAGGTGGCTGTGCAAGGGGTGACGTTGGGTTCCCACAGAAAGGTCTCCTCCAAGTGTCACCTTTGGTACCCCACCATAGATTCGCCAACGCTGCCCTAGATCTATAGATATTGATTTTTTTTCCAAAAATGGAAGCCCACTGTCAACATCTGGAGATGTTGTGCCATGACACGTGTGGCAGGAATAGAGGGAAGCCAGATGCACACTCATATCTATATGTGCTCATGATCCAGCCAAATAGGCAGCCAAATAAAAGTTACTTTTCTGAATTTCTTCCCTCAGAATCCTGCATCCAGGATAGATACTACTGAATCAGCATGAAAAGTTGGTTTGTGTGTGTGTGTGTGTGAATGTGTGTGCAAGCAATATACAGTCATCCCCTGCCATTTCACGGTTCATATACTGTGGTCCCGGTATATCGCAGAACCATAGTATATGAAGGCCAGGGCCCCAGAAATGGTTTCCGGCAAACTGAAAGTGCCTTCAGGATCACCTGAAACCGCTTCTGTGGCCTCCAACAGGCCCAGGAAGCCCATTGGAGGCCCTGGGGTAAATGCAGGAGGCCCCAGACAGCCCCCCCTGTGATAAACGAGGGATTACTGTACCTGAGGAACTTAAAGGAAAGTCAAATGAATGTTTATAAGCCCCTCTTAACCTCACAAAGCCAGCATTCTTGGTTCATAAATGTGCTTAGCCCTCAGTAATTTTTTCCTGGCTGGTAAGTAACTGTGGTTAACAAAAAGGAAGGCTAATGCATGTGTATTAAGGTTAAAGTAAATGGTGTAATGCTTTGTGATTGAATGAGGCTTGTATATAGTGAATACCCATGTGCAATGTTTTTTGGGGAATTCTTTATTTTGTTATGCTGTTGGATTGACCTACTGAAAATATACCTATGGTGATGGTGAGCTCTGCTTTTGTGTCTTTATTTTCTGCTGAGCCAACTATGATCAAAAACCTACTCCAGCATGTCCTTTCGTAGTTCCTTTTTGAGGTGAGGTTGTTTAATTATATTAATTATGTTTGGAGAGAAACATCTGTTTTTATAGTCTTCCATGTGCTTCTGAATAAACTGATTGGAGCTTGGAAACTCATCTCTGCTTGGCAGAAATTGATCTTCTACGATTTTGAGTGGCTGAAAATATTGGATTGGAAGGGTAAATATCCACCTTCTGTTACTCAGTGGATTGAGGACCTCATAGTAATTTCAACATTTTATATATGGCATGCAGGTATTGGCTTTACATGGATTTATGTTTTCACATTTGCTCCTCTTGAGGATCATGGATACATGATTTCCTCTCCTACCTTTTCGCCTCTTTCGTTTTCCTTTCTCATTTCATGGTACATGTTGAGTTTTCTTTGTGTTAGTGGGTACTATCAAATGCCTGTGTACTGGATCACAACCAAAAGAGCCCTTTAAATTCTATTTGTTAATGCTTTTGCTAACGATTTGCTCATACAAAGTGCAAATTTAATGGAATCTCATTTTAAAATATAAAATCCTATAGTTGCACTGCACCCAACCTTGCTGACATTATCTTTTTGTGCATGGTTGGTGCCATATGATTCTGTATGAACTGCCACAGAGAATGAGTTCACTGTAGCATTAGTTGACTATTAGTATATGAAAGATGCATACAGGTTTTTACTTTTGAATGAAGTAAGATTCCATATGATAGCTAATAAATATCTGGAGGGTGGCTGTGAGACAAGGGGGTCTTGTCAATGCTGGCCTTTAATTGTGAAATGCTCCCCTTAGAAAGTTTTTGCTCCATGGCACATCATTTTCCGTTTGGTGCTATAGTGAACCTTTGCTATTTATCCAAAGCCTTTTCATATATCTATGATTCCAACATATCAATTTATAACAGCTGAACATCAAAAAGTTTCCTAGACCACCTACATTTGTTATCACTTTACTTTATTGGAAAACCTATAATATTGTTCCCTGCTTACCGTACTTCTCCTTTGTGATTGTACCTCTGGTTATTTACTCATTGTTTTAGTAGCCATGGTTTCTATATTAGCTGGATAACTCAGTGAGTATCTGACTACAGAGAAAGAGGCTGGAAGTTCAATTTCCCTGCTTTACTTCTTGGGAGAAGAGCCACCCTATGAACCTTGGGCAAGCTAAACATTCCCAGGACCACCCCAGAAGAAGAGAGCAGTAAATCACCTCCAAGTATCTATACCTAGAAAACCATGGCAAGGGTCACTACAAGTCAGAATTAATTAGATGAATGCAATTTTTTAAAATTGGTTTTGGTCACAGGCTATTTTTTTAAAGGACGCTTGATTTTTATTGCAGGCATGTCCAAACTTAGGCCCTCCAGATGTTTTGGACAGCAACTCCCACAGTCCTTTAACATGGGAAATACAGGCTTGGAATTCTGGGAGTTGTGGTCCAAAACATCAGGAGGGCCGAAGTTTGGACATGCCTGTTTTATTGCATTGTGTCTCATTTTATTTTATGATTTGTTTGACTCCAAAATAATAGTCAAAATCTTGTTGGTGCTGGGTGTGTGTATGTGTGCAGTAGTGCAGTTATGGAAATAACTTGCAACACATATCTGAGTATAATGAAGGTCAAGCTGTCTGTCTTGTGACTGAACAAAGCATACAACCAGTACCTCATTAGTTAGATTTAAGTAGCCACTGTGACCTCTGAGAGTGTGTTACTACCTGTGAACAAAAACAGGGCTCTAGCTAATCTGTTTTAGTTTAAATAATAATAAATACATCATAGCATTTGATGTCTGATTAGTACACAATGTGAAACATGTGTCATGTCATCAAATGCCTTGCTATTTCCATTAATGGTCTCAGCACTGAACCTCAGACCTTCATACCTGCTTGATGACTATCTTTTCTGATTCACTGCATGCCGGATGCATAATTTTAAAGGGATCCACAGAGTGTGTACGGAACATGCTGGCTTTGATAGAACCTGTGAAGAAATGGTGAGCATTATGAAGCTCTCAGGGCCAGAGCATAAGGGAATATTAATTACTCTCAGAACAGAAGCATGTGATTAGAATTCAGGATGACTGGAGGGAGGGGATATTTTGTTCTTTACAGGAACTGCATGGGAATCCATGCACCTTCTTTAGGATGTCAGTAATAATAATGGTGTGCTACCAAGTCTGACTCATGGTGGCCATTTGTAGGATTTTTTAGGAAGAGACTACTCAGAAGCAGTTTACCATCTCCTTCTTCTAGGGGCACCCTGGGACTGTGCAGCTTTATACATGATCAAAAACTGAGCATATAACGGAAGTGGTGTCACCTTCATGACAGTGGATAAATTGGAACGAATGAGTAAAAAGTGACATAATCTTGTGGTAAAGTTGTGACTTCGCCACTGGATGTAGAATATTATTGCTGGAATAGCCTGTATGAAGTACACAGTGAAGAGAACGATGAAGATTACTAGGGATTCTTCTGAAGTTTCTGATCAAGTTGCTGGTGTTGCAGAAAAAGAAGCAGCATTATGAACATAATATGTATGGAATATATGGATTTACAAAATGTTTTCTGACAAATTTATGCTCTTCTCTGCTACAAACTGATAATTGCAGATTTTCAATCAGGGTGTTTGGAATTAACATTTAAGACTTACATTGTCTTGAAAAGTGTTTTATCTTTTCTTTCCCCAGAATTTGGATTTCTGTGGAAAACAGAAAACAGAGGAGCTGGAGAACCTGCTATAGCTTAACTGTCAAGGTGATGGATGTGCCCCTTAACCAACTAGGTCCATCACCAACATGCAACAAGTGCCTCATTAGCTGAGGCAATTTCTGTCCTTTCCCTTCCATGTTTGTAAATATAAAGTAGTCCTGCTATCAGGGATGTGTGAAAATTGTGTTAGGTCTGTTTTTTTTTGTTTTTGTTTTTGTTTTTTTAAAAGAATTTAACAAAATTCACAAATTTTTCAACAAATTTTCCTGATAGTTCTCATGACCAAACAGGGCGTGAAACTTGAGGCATTGTTTTTAAATAAATGTGTGAGAAGCTGATTCCATGATATTTTATTGTCATTTAGTTATATTATGTGGGTATTAGGATGAATTAATTAATTAGAGGTTACCTCAGCCAGGATCCCACTTGGCTCAGCACAGGCCCCAATTTGAAAGACAGAGAATGCCTTGACTACTAAAGAGAAAGGTGCGGACTGTTGTGTCCAGGCTAATCCCCAATTTTCCTTGTACTGTATCAGAAAAATTTAGCCAAAAACTTCTGAGACAGAGATCCAAATCACCATTCATTTATCCAGCTGGATAAAGTAAGGGGAATGATTTCCCCACACCCCGACACCAAAAAGCAGAAGGAAAAATCACCAATAACAAAGTCAGGGTACACATTTAAGTACAGAAAGAATGAAACATCCCTCACCAATCAACAACATTCTTTGGGCAAGCTGTTAGAGCCATTCATATCCCATCCTCTTTGCACATACATACCATTGATGTCCTTGGACATTTAACACAGGCTCTTCTTCTGAGGCGCACATTCCAGTAAAGCTGAAACAGTTTCAGATAGCTTACAAAGCACAATAAGGCACAGAACCAAGGCATACAGAGGAATTAACATGGTGTCACTTGGGTTCACTTGAATCTGTTAGTTTTTATTAATTCCTGGTCTCAGCACGGACATTGTCATCAAATGATGTCTTCATGGGAAACAGGGTGTAGGGTGTTTTCCCACAGCCTATCTGTTCATGTGTCTCAGGAAATTGGGGAAAAAAGCATCAGGTCCCTGTCTAAACTTACTGCCACTTTAGACGCTACAGACAGAACACTGATGGGAGCTCTCAGTGGCTCCAGTGCCCTCTATATTCGAGCATTCATGCTTGCAAAACCATAGCTTCTCCCAGGAGAATTAATGACCCAAAAGGAAAGTTAACTTGTGGGACAAGGGGCTGAGAAAGTTTATGATATAGCAAATAGACACCGTCGAAGCCCTTATGAACTTGTTAATAATGTATTATTGGTGTCACCTAGTTTGTGCTTTTGAGAAGAATGTACTATTCCAGACAAAGCCAGCCTTTGGGCTCTACCTAGCAAATAAATCCTAGCAACAGAACTGATTTCTTAAATGATTAGTAGCAGACATCAGAGCAGTACTACATTGGTCTTTGATTTTTAGAAGATCCTGTTGGAATGGATATGATATTGCCGGATAAAGCCTATAATCAAAAGCATAGAGGAGGATTCGGATTTTGAGTTCTAGCTGTGGCTGTAAATCTGCAGAAAAAGAACTCTGGAGTGCTTCTGCATCCTATAAAAGCCAGTAGCAATTATTATAGTAACTAAGACATGAGAATGGACTGATCAATCAAATACTCCCGCCCCCCCCGGCTTGCCCTCCTCAAGGCTTCTTGGGACCTATGTCTCAGTAGATCCTTGATAAATTACAGTATTGCTTTTATTCTTTCAATCAACCAATTTAGAAAGTATAGTGGACACAAAAGGTGGGATGGTTGTACTGAGTTACTATTACAGTTGTTCCTTTATTAAAAGTCCACTGCCTGTAGTCCTTCAAAGAGAGAGAGAGGACTAGCACAGGAAGGGATACAGAAGAGAGGATTTAATTTACAAGGCATGTCCCACTGTAGGACACAAGACCCCCTGTTCAATGGGTTTCATTGCTGGGAGGCTCCAACTGCTACAATGTAGTGACTAGACATGGGCACGACTCAGTGAATTTTTCGTTTTTGTTTCCATTTTTCGTTTCCGTTACGTAATGGAAACTGTAACGATAATTAAGCCGTCAGAACTCGAACTCGAACCGAAAAAAGAACAATTTGGTCGGGTTTTTCGTTTTCGTTTGTGGCATCACAGCGATCGCGCAATGCAAAGCACAGAAAAAGTTTTTAAAGGTTTTTTTTTTTTAAAAAAAAACCCGACTCCCGGCCAAAAAAGCAGGCGAAAATATGCCTGCCTGAGGCTTTGCCACCTACCAGAGGGGTGGTTTCTGGGGGGTCCCCGGCCTCCCCCCCTTCTCCTGTCCTGGGCTGCTTGCACCAGGCTGGGGGGGTCATCCTCGTCGTCTCGCCATGCCATGCGATGGGGGGGATCCAAAATGGCGACCACAATTTTTCTTTTGAAATCGTGGTCAAAAAACACACCAAATCACCACAGAAACATGTGACATTTATTTATTTTAAATGCCTGAATTTTAATAGTAGCAGCAGTGGGTTTTTTTATAGCAATAAAACGTCGTATTGACTGTATTTTATTTTATTTTTTATTTTTTTAGACCTGCCCATTTGGACTGGGCATGGGATGGGACCATGCAATTTTTTTGAACCATTCCACCAATGGCATTGCCTGATTTTTGACTGACACTTCTGGATGTCTCGGAGGGCATAAAAAGCCGAGGCACCTTCCAGAAATCACAGTCGGCTCGGGTGTATGGATGTGGTTGAGGGAGGAGGGCTGGCTGCTGGTGCTGGTGTGATCCGATCGAGATTGAGGAGGGAGGCTGGAGGCTTTAGGATTTAAGTTAGGCAGGCAGGGAGGGAATTGAATTTAGAAATTAATTTCTTTGATTCCCTGCAGCTTTGTCTCCTGAAGGGAATAGCAGTTTATTCTTTATTTCTTTGGCAGTTTGTATTTTTTCTAACATTGGATAAAGGGGGAGGTTCGACTGGGAGTGGGAGGTGTGGATTTATTTTAAAAATATATTATATACTACCATTTATTTTCTATTTTCCAAACTTCAATTTGCTTGCACACACACACATTTGGGGTGCAAGCCAAGAACAGAACCTCTATCGTAAGTGATATCGTAACTGCCCACTCTCCCGCCCACCCATGCTGCCACCCACCTGCAGCCCGCGCCACTGCCTGCCCACTCGCCCGCCTGTGGCTGCCGCCCACCCTCTCGCCCCCCGTGCCTCCCCCCTGCCGCTGTCACCGCCCACCCATGGCCCCCCGCCACCGCTGCCCCCCCGCACCTCCCCCCCGCTGCCCGCCCCCCACCCCACCCACTGCCTAGGGCACAAAAACACATAGCGCCGGCCCTGATTACAGTACACCCCTATGCTCTGGGAAGTCAAATCGCACTAAATTGTGGTGGAAACGACAAACGAAACAACGAAACGACAAATTTTTGAAAAATTTCACGGCAAACGGAAACGACCTTAAACGGACCTGTTCCGACAAACAAAAACTCAAAATGTCATTTTTTCTGGTCATGCCCATGTCTAGTAGTGACTCCTATCCTGTTGCTATTCCCAATTAGATGGAGCCACGGAGCAAATTCTTGATAGGATCCTTCATATCCACCAGAACGAGAGCGTTGACAACATTTCTGGTGATCCCTGATTGATGCTGACATTCCCACCCAACAAGCTTCCAAAAGCAGCAGCAACAACAACAACAACAACAAAACAACAACAACAAAACCTCTGGCTTATTCTTTTTGAACAATGGTAGACATCATTTACTCCCCAAGCAGTTTCTGTACCTGGCCAGCACGTTCAGGTCATTGCAAACCCCACCTACCACTGTTTATGGCTGGGTAATACAAAAATCTAATTGCCAAATGCCGAAGCTCATGCATTTTACAATGCCAGAGATTTCAGCAAATCCTAAATGGCTGGCAATGTATTCATGAATTCACTGAGGGGCACATACCTGACAGCCAATTTATGTATTATTTTGAACTATGCAACCAGTTATTTTTATTGTTTTAAACAAACGGTGTAGTATAGGCTTTATACTAATGTAAGATGAGAAACAGGGGAACAAAACACAGACTTTGCAATATTTTTGTGTGGGACAGAAAGCCTCCTGTTTTATTTATTTATTTATTGGGGAAACCGACTAATGTGAAGATTTATTCATGATTATGCTTACCTACAGAAGAATATTAATCTTGTTGTGAGATACAGTATATTAAGAACTACCATGAAGTTATATAAATATATACCTCAAAGTGTGTGTGTGTGTGTGTGTGTGTGTGTGTGTGTGTGTGTGTGTGATTTGTGCCTTTGTTTCAGGCTGAATGAATGAATGAATAAAAATAAAAAAATAAAAGTAAAATAATTGAACAGTGCTTGGAAACAATTAATTAGAAGTTACTTCTTTTTATAAAGGCATACGGAGCAACATTCTGTAGTTTGTTTTAATTCTCCTTTATATGGCTTTTCTGGAGGCATTTCTTAAGTTTTATGCTGTTCTTTTGTCAATCTCAAGGTGGTGTTTTGTTTTGTTTCATTTTTAAAAAAAGCATTAGGGGAAAAAAGCCAAGAGAAATATGAACTGTTTTAATTGCTTTCTAATCGTTATTGTGAGTTATGGGAGCAGATTCCCCCTTTTAAAGCAGCTTGCCAAGGTGTGCCTGTAACACCAATACTGTACACTTTCAGTTCCCTGTTAAGATCTAGGCAGATGTAATGGCTTCATGGTATTTTAAAACTTTCAAGCCCTTAGAGCAGTGGTTCCCAAACTTGGGTTCCCCAATGTTCCTAGATTAAAATGTCCAGAAGCCTTCACCATTAGTTGTGCTGGCCAGGATTTCCAGAAGTTGTAGTCCAAGAACAACTGGGAACCCGAAGATGGGAAGCACTGCTGTAGATAGATGGGTCATGGGAACATAAAGCACTTGAAGCAGTGTCTTTTCACTGATAACCTTGAATCCCTGTATCCCTGCCTGATACATTCAGAGGCTCCTCTCCAGCCACTGCACCCTTCCCCAGTGAGCTAGGCAACAAGCAGTTAAGGACCTTAAAATATGGCTGCACCCCCTGGTCTTGTTCGCCAGATATATGTGATCTACTTCCCAAGGGAGATTTTTTTAAAAAACTTAAGGCATCTTTACAGTTCAGAAAGTGTAGATTTGTGTCATACTCACTACTAATATGTATCATCAGTAACAGAAGTTGCCAGTAGCATACAGGTATAGCTATTAATTGAAAGTTTTTTTTTTCCAGAAGTATGGTTGGGGTTTTGAAACAAATATCAACCAGCCCCACCACCACATGCCTGGAGACCATCTGAAAAGGTTCTTGCAATACTAACATCCTGTTCCATGTGTGAGAAAGAGATCACGAGTGGCCCATATTACTTACCACAACTACCACAAAAAAGCTCTACAAAATATCCCTGGTATGTGTACAGGACCCTTCTAACATTCCCTAGATATGTTGCTTTCCGACAGACACAGGAGCAGGAGACAGGATAGGAATGATAGGAAAGAAGTTATGAGTAAAGGATGCTGATTTGAACAGCCCCATCTCCATTTTGGACTCTTGACACTTCCTTGGTTTTCTATTTCTATTGAAAAGAGATGCAGGTATTTTTCAGGCTTTTAGAATCTGCAGTACCTAGGTTTCTACTGTTATTACACTATTGTTTTAATTGTGTGTTTTTCATGCATGAGTTTCCTTGACTACCACGGTGTTGATTTCCTTGAAGGTCATTTGAAATCTATATATTCATTTATTTAGAAACATGTTTATATTGCATTCAGGGACAATAACATAACAATGCATGATTTCTTAAAATACGATCCCTCTCCAGAGTCATGTCCCCTCCTCTTCCATTGGCTTCAGATAAATCTTTTGGCAGGACCATGTTATCTGCATATAGGAATCTATTAATAAATATCAGTTTGGATCCCATGTTTCCCAACAGTCAAGATTCAACAGAGAACATGGTAGATGTTGTAGGCATTTTGGCTTAACAGCAGTTTTAAAAATACCTAAACACATTTCCAACAGCCATAAGTAATAGCCAAATTTTAAAAACCAACAACATTCCTTATCCACACCATAGTGTTCAACAGTGCAAAACAATAAATGATAAGGTTAATTTGGACTTCGAGACTCCATGTTAGAATTTGAATGAGTCAAGCGCTCATTGTCCTAGGCTAATGAATTGGATCCACACCTTACTAAATAATTAGAGTAATTTTAAAAGCTGTGGTAAAAACCACTTTCACTGCCAGTTTATTTCCCCTGACATTTGAAGCGAAGACAACTTCCACAATTATTTCCTTTGGGTACAGTAATCATTCTCTTAGCATTACAAAGCACACTGGTTCAGCTCCTCACTGTGCCTCTTGTAAATAGTTTCCATTTTGATTTTAAGGAAACATTAATTTACCTCATGCAAATGTTCTCTGATCCAGTTGAGGCTGAGAAAAGGGTGGCTCCGCTGAAGCAATTAAAGAAGAGGAGACTCTTTACCCTCCCAGGTGAAGTAATGTGAGACTTACCTCCAGGTCTCGCAGCCCAGGAGGGGAAGGTTGGGAGCGCCATCTAAACAGGGTCCAGTCTGATGCCCTGGCCTTTTTCTTCGGTGAGTGTCCTCGGGGGAAGACTATGTCCAGCTGTTTTGGCACTAAACGTGGCATCTGCCATCTTGTTTGGGATGGCAGCACCATGTTAGGCTGGGTCAAGATGCCGGCGGGAAGCCCTGAGGAGGACGAACGTGAGCTCCATGGGGAGCTCAAAGGGGAGAGAACCAGGAGTGGGTAAGGGAGTCATGGCAGTGGTGTGGAGGCACCAAGACTCCCAGAGAGGCTTCGGGCAACAGGCTGAAGAGGTGGCAGCAGCTGCCACGGATAGAGCAGGGTGCATCGGCATTCGAATGAGGTTGCGGGGAGGCTCCTTTGTTGGTGGGTGGTGTGGGCCTGATACACATCTCATTCCTCCCCCTTTTTGTTTGCTGGAAGCAGCAGCAGCATGGCGGGGGGGATAGCAGAGGAACGTTTTATGCCGCACTGCTTTTTTACTCTGCTGACTGCTGACTGGGATAGTGACCCTCTTGTGTGTGTGTGGGGGGGGGGGACATTGGGTGCAGCTGCACCGGGAGTGTGCCTCAGGGGATGGGCTAGTGGGTAAAGGAGCATTTATATTAATAGCAGAACTGCATAGATGCCTAATTGCCTAAAAGTAGCAAGCAAATTTGGATCTGGTTGATACACATGGTTGGTGGTGAGTGTAGGGCAGTTCCAAGGGGCTTGTTTTGGGGTGATGAGTGGCAATGGGGCCCAAGAAGGGACAGGGAAGTCAAAAATTAAACAGCCAGCAAAAAGGCCACCCCCAGTGATCTCACCACCTGAGTCCTCCTCAGATGAGGCGGAGTGGCCGGTATGGGAGTAACAGAGGGCCAGGATGGAAGCCCTGGGAAGAAGCAGGGGAAAGGAGCAGCAGTAGGAGGCAGAGGTGGTGCCATCCAGGGCCTCCACAAGGCCATCCAGGGGGCACAAGCGAGTGAAGATGCATGAGTTAGCTAATGATCTATTGTCCTATTCCTCTGTGTTAGAGAGTCAACAAGCAGTACCGGTCACTGTTGCAACAGCTGCACCTTTGGTATACTTTGGAATAGCTGAGAGCAGCACAGGAAGTGTGAAGGCTGTGGTGCCACCTGAGGCTGCTGGGAACCTGCAACGTGGTGCTTCAGCAGAGCTTCAGGGATTTGGCGGCCTACCCAAAAATAGTGAGTTGTCTGACACCTGACACAAGACAAATGATGGCATGGCCGTGGGCATCATCTGCCTAGGCTATGGTGGTTAGCCAGAGATTCCTGGGTGGTTCAACCTGTTGGGGTGTGGGCTGCCAGTTTGGACAACCACATCAGGTAGAGAGTGGCCTTGGGCCTTGGGCAGGGTGGCCTGCCCAGACTCATTGGCTCTGCAGCAAAGGAATTTACCTAGGGGGATGCCATGCTATCAGGCGGGGGGAGGCCTTTGTATGCTGGGGTACATACACAGGATTGCCTTATGGGGATTATGCGGCTCCTTTGGGGGAGCACCTGGCCCAGGCAACCAGGGAATGTATCCGGAGGGGGGATTATATTGATATGTTTAGTCTCCTCAATCGGGAAATGGATTTGATGGAACTGGAAAAGGAGGTCATGCAGGATAAGGACTGTAGACTCTGTAAGTAGTCTGAGTGTTCCTGGGTGAACTGTTTGCCAGTGTGTACTATCTTTATGTCCGTGGTACTCCAGACCCACCCGTGAAGAGCTCAGTCACTGATAAAATATCAAGATCTGATATACAGGGCCTACATAGATTTTCTGGAGCACACCTGGTCATTCTACAAGGAAAATTTTAGAATGAGAGTGGCAACCCCATTTGTGATGGGATGAGCCACTGTCTGCCTTATGGCTCCAAAATATGAGCCCCACTAGGCCAGCCGTGGGGGAGAGTTATGAGAGTGGGCACATGGTGATGCACTAGTTGACCACTAACACCCACCCTAGAGCGGGCCAGCTAGTTCAATCTTGGCTTGGCTGTTGGGATTTTAATAGCCAGGGCTTCTGTAATAGAAAGCCATGCTGATTCTGGCATGAGTGCTCAGTTTGTGTGGCAGCATGGGGCATCCCGCTGCAAAATGGCAGCAGAGTAGGAATAGGGATGTTGCCCCCCCCCAAGAAAGCAGAACCCAGGAGAGGTCCCCTTCCTAAAGGGCCCAAGCCCAATTAGGGTTTCTGTGCTGCTGTAGTGGTTGCAGCAGTACCCAGAAAGGGAGGCTGCCAGTTTTTTTGCATTGGGGCTGCATCCGCAGCAGCTGTGCTGGGTTACAGGTGAGAGGACATCCAGAGGCTGGGCAGGTGGTCATTGCACTGTTGTAGTGTGTATGTTGGACTGTTACTTCAGTGTTGTGTGTGGCTTTTGTTTTGTTACAGGATTTAGTTGTGGGGTGCCACATTGGTGAATCCTCCTCATTGGGCACAGTATGCAGCTAGATCAGCATGGAATGGTAATGTAGGCCTGGGGGAGTTGGCTTCTTTGGAATGGCAGGGTAAGAAGGGTATGCAATGGTACCAGTTCTTGCATACCGCTTCCCTGGCAGCGTATGGGAGGCTGCCTGATATCATGTGGTACATCTCAGAGGTAATGATTTGACTGCTCAGACAGAAAAATCATTGATTCAGGAAATAATTAGGAATCTGAATGTGTGGTGTGTCATGCACCCACAGTGTAGCATAATCTGGTCTACAATCGTGCCTAGGTTTGTTGGAGGGCACAATGCAATCCCAAGTTTATAAACTGTTCAAGGAGAGGAGTCAACAGTGAAGTGTGCAGAGCTGTCACTAAACAATTTGGTTCGATGGTGGGCCACCAGGGCATTAACTTGGCCAGAGCAGAGATATACTGGGAAGATGGAGTACACTTATCCGAAACCGGGCTTGAAATTTTCTTGAAGGATATTCATGGGGGCCTGAGGGCCGAGGTCTTGAGCCTTGAAGATAGGCATGGCCTGTAGCAAGGCTAGGCCCATGGTTGTTGTGGTAGTGCAGAATAGAGATGGGCACGACCAGAAAAAATTATGTTTCGAGTTGTCGTTTGTCGGGAAGGGCCCGTTTAGGGTCGTTTCCGTTCTTCGTGAAAATTTTCAAAAATTTGTCGTTCCGTTTGTCGCCTGTCGTTTGTACAGGTTTAGGGGGAGGGGTGGGCTCTGGGAGGCACCTCTCTGGGTGCCTCCCTCTGAGTTGACACAGAAGGGAAGGGAAGCGTAACACGTAGCCAGTAGCCACTGCCAATTATGTTGGGTTGTTAGTGTGACATGAAACCTCATCGGCACTTCGCTGTCTCACTAAGAAAATTATAGCCATTAATAGCTATAGTTCAGCCATATTTAGCCAGGATTGGAGGTAGTGTGTCAGAGGCACCTCTCTCGGCGCTGACTCTGACTCACTAAGAAGGAAAGCATACTGGCGTACGGGTTACAAGGGAGGAAGTGGGTCTGGAGTTGGAGGCACCTTTCGATGCACCACTCTGACCCACTAAGAAGGGAAGTGTACTTGCGTACAAATCAGGCTTAGGGTTGGGGTTAGGGTAAGGTCTAGGCTTAGGGTAACGGTTAAGGTTAGGGTGGGTTAGTGGGCTGCACCTCTGGGTGCCTCTGACCCACTAAGAAGACAGTGGACTGGCGCATGGGTTAGGGTTAGGGTTAGGGTTAGGGTTGGTGGGCTTTTTATGCCCTCTCTGGCACATCCAGAAGTCTCAGCAAAACCTGGCCATGCGATTGGTGGAATGGCTCCAAAAATTTGCATGGTCCCATCCCATAGCCAGCCCATCATTGCGCATGTGCAGGTGTAAAAAAATAAAAATAAAATAAAATAAAATCAATGGAGATGTTTTGTTGCAAGAAAAACCCACTGCTGCTACTATAAAAAATCAGGCATTTTAAAAACCTAATTTTCAAATGTTTCTGTTGTGCTTTGGTGGGTTTTTGGACCACGATTTAAAAATAAATATTGCGGTCACCATTTTGGATCCCCCCCACTGCATGGCAAATGGAGACGATGATGCCCCCCCCCCCAGCCTGGTACCAGCAGCCCAGGACAGGAGAGGGGGGGAAGGCTTGGGACCCCCCCAGAAACCACCTCTCTGGTAGGTGCCCTCACTGAGGCCAGCATATTTTCGCCTGCTTTTATGGCCGGCGGGAATTGGTTTTTTTTATTTATTTTTAAAACTTTTTTTCTGTGCTGCGCCGCTTGGCATTGCGCGATCACCGGCCCCGCGATGCCATGCACGACAACAAGAAATCAGACCCAATTTATCTTTATCGGGTCAGGTTCGAGTTGGAGCGGAGTAAGTGTCGTTCTCGTTCTTCGTTATGTAACGAGCATGAAGAACGAGAACGGAAACGAGGATTTCGCCGAGTCGTGCCCATGTCTCGTGCAGAAATGTGCAGAAAAGTCTATTGTTTATGGTGCTAGCCCATCCACCCTCAGGATGCTGTGGATCAAGAGATTACAGTGTTGGGGGGGGGATGCACTTGTAGGACTCCCTGGGACATGAGGAAACAAGTTGTGGGACTTGTGGACCAAGGGAGGAGTATAAAATATTGGCAGTCCATGGCTGCCTTGTTTCCCTGACAGAGCAGCCACAGGGTAATGACTCTCCCAAAGGTTTGCTGGTTGAAGTTGTCTCAGGCGACCCTGGGGTTCCAACCATCACCTGCACTACATTTGGCCCCCACAGTTCAGAATTAACAGTTCTGTTGACATGTTAATAAAGTGTACCCCAAGTTAACCCATATGCAGAGTCTTGGGTCTTTATTTCACCTTGGGAGGAAAAAGTAATCATGGCCTATATTTTTCATTCATCTGATTGTGTGACCAATTGTAAATGCATGATTAAGAGCCTGCCCACACCAGCATATAAATATAAATATGATATATTACAGATTGTTAAGGGCCTGGTTTGGTTCAGGAAAAAATGCCTGCATCTCCTTGTGTTCATATTTAGATCAAGCCATCCATCCTCTTTTAGAGTTGTGCCCTTAATCTGGCCAGTGGTAGGGCATGTAATCATTTTGGCACACTGAGTTTCCACAGGCAACGAGGCTGCAGCTGGAGATTCAGAAGGAGAATTTCAGGTAGGGAAGAGTGATGGAAGGGACGCAAAAAGGGGAGGAAATTGAATGCCCCATTCTCTTTCTTTTTCTTCTTTTTTCATCTTGCGGCTGCCTTTTGTGATCAGCTGTAGAGCAGAGAGAGAGGCTGCGGGATCAGTTCAGGAAGCAAAAAAAAAAAAAAGGAGCAGGTCTTTTCCCCACCCACCCACCTCTCTCTCTTGTGTAGCTCAACACAGCCACCCACATGGGATATAGGAGAAAGACCAGGAGGACTCAGGGGGTTCCTTTGAGGAAACAAGGAAGAGATAGAGAATTCAGGGAGAGCTTGCCAAGGCTTGGGATCCCGAGTTCTATGCCTTAGCTGAAATGGGGAGTGACTAGGGATGGGCAAAAAATTAAAAATGAAATGCTGTTTTGTCGTGTTGTTATGTAACGAAATGAAATGAAATGAAACGAGGAAGCAGCATTTCGTTACAGACAAAGCAAAATAGGCTTTTTGTTGTTGTTGAAATGAACCATTTTGTTCCATCTGTAAGCCACATGTGGTCTGGGGGGGGGGAAGATTTTTTAAAAAGCTCCCTCCCCCAGTGCAGTCATGACTTCCCTGGACTTTTTAAAATAAAAAACATCCCCCCTCCCCAAGCCCCGCCTGCCAGCTGATCGGCGCTAAGGGGGGATTTTTCTCCTACCCCAGTGCCAATCAGCTGGCCTGCACAGCTTGAGGGAGGGGGAAATGTTTTTTTAAAAATGCCTGGGCTTTTTTTAAAAAAACTTTTCCCTTCCCTCAAGCCCCAGCTGCCAGCTGATCTGTACTTTCTAGCCCCCCCCAAACCATTTTGTTGGTGGTTCATTTGGTACAATTTGTTTTGAAAAATTCTTATAAAACAAAATAAAAAAAATGTGGAAGGGGGAGACAAAAGGAAATGAAACAAAGCATTTTTTTGTTTGTTTTGCAGCTATCCCTGACCCCAGGCCGAAGCTGTGAGCATCATTCATGGGGTCGAAAAAAGGGTTGTGGATGAGCGATCCTGGGAGCAGAGCTTCAGGAGCCTAATGCACCTCTGACACAACATGGCGCCTATGTCGTTCAACAGGATCAGCAGCACTCTCTTTGACATTGTTACAGCCCTGCTTCCCCCTCCTCTTCCACTTTCTGAGACCAGGACTCTCAGGGCACCCTGTGGCTTTAAGAAGAGGTCTTATAGAAAGGATCTTCCCTGGGGGGATTAGTGTGGGAAAATCCACCCTCCAGGAAGAAAGTTAAAGACAGTGTTCTGTTTTCTGTTGGTTTGATAGTTGCAATAATGCCTGGTTTTGTTTTGTTCTGTTCTTAATCATTCTCGTAACCTGGAACCCTCATGGAATTATTTCGCCAAGAGACATAGCCAGCCCCAGCACCACTGGAAATGAGTGTAGTACTGAGAGTGACAGTAATGTAGAAAGCGGTTGAAAAGAGTCCAAAATGGCCAGGAGAGTCATGCCTTAAGAAAGAACCAAATGAGATGTTGAGATGGACATTGTTTTCTGAAAACAGAGTTCCCTCCTGCAATGGAATTTCCCAGAGATGGCTAACCAGCAATTAGACTTTAAAAATCCCTAAGCACATCCGATCCTGCATGATTTTGGAAGCTAAGCAGGGTCAGGCCTGGCTAGTATTTGGATGGGCAACCACCAGGCAATACCAGGTGCTGTTGGTGCTTGGAGTAGGAAATGGCAAACCACTCCAGTATTCCTGCCAAGAAAACTCCACGGACGTGGGGTCACGAAGAGTTGGTCATGACTGTAACACCACCACTAGAGATGGGCACGACTAGGGAAAATGACGTTTTCGAGTTGTCGTGTGTCGGAGGCAGCCCGTTTCGGCTCGTTTCCGTTTTTCGCGAAACTTCGCAAAAATTAGTCGGTTCGTTTTTTTGTTTTTTTGTTTTCGTTAGTATTGGTTTTTTTGGGGGGGTAGCGGGCTCCTGGAGGCACCTCTGTGGGGTGGGTGTCTCCTCTGGCCCACTATAAAGGGAAAGCGGGCTCCTGGAGGCACCCGTAGGTGCCTCCTATCCTCACCCACTAGGAAGGGACAGCAGCAGGCTCCAAGAGACCCCTCAACATGGGGGTCTCCCCTCCTCACCTGCTGCTTCAAAATGGCATGCATAACCATATATGGATATGCATACCAGCCAGACAGTGAGACCTGGTCCACTGGTATGACCCTCCGTCAGGACTGGGTCGCACCTGCCATGTCCCACAAAGAAGGGAATCGTACTTGCGTGTAGTGCAATGCAAGTAGATCTGGCTTAGGGTTAGGGTGGGTTAGTGCAAGGGCTAGGGTTAGGCTAATGATGGGTAAGGTTACGGTGGGCTATTGGGTTGCACCTTTGGGTGCCTCTCTGACCCACTAAGAAGACAGTCTGTGACGTATGGGTAAGGAGTCAAGGATTAGGGTTAGGGGGTTAGGGGGCTAGGGCAGGTTTTAGGGGGCTTTTTGGCACATCCCAGAAGTCTCAGTGGCCAAGTGGCCATGCGATTGGTGGGATGGCTCCAAAAATTTGCATGGTTGTCCACTCCCACATGGCTGGCCAGGCCACTGGGCCAGCCCATCATTGCGCACTGCGCAGGTGTAAAAAAATAAAATAAAATAAAATAAATGGAGGACAAAGGAGGAGAGGAGAGACATTTTGTTGCAAGAAAAAACCCACTGCTACTGTGAAAAATCTGGCAGTTTATAAATTTCTGTGTGTTTCTGTCGTGCTTGTGTGTTTTTGGACAACGATTTCAAAAACAATATTGCGTTCGCCGCCCCATTTTGGATCCCCCGCCCGCACCACATGGCATGACGAGTCCGGCTGCCCAGGACGGAGGGGAGGCGGGACCCCCCCTCCAGACCAGAACCCCCCCCCTGCGGTAGGTGCCCTGCACCCTTAGTCAAGCAGGCATTTTTCCGCCTGCTTTTTGGCCCGGGAATGGGTGGGGGGAGAGTTTAAAAGTTTTTTCCTGTGCCGTCCGTTCTGCTTGCTTGCGCTTTAATTGCGGCGGCCGGCGGCGAGACTGGGCTTTTTGCTGGCTGCGAGCCTGCGGCGAGTCCTACCAGAGCAGCCCAGGACGGGGGATGGGGGGAGGCCAGGACCTCCAGAAACAACCCCTCTGGTAGGTGCCCTGAGGCACGGCAGGCATTTTTCCGCCTGCTTTTTGGCCGGGAACCGGGTTTTTTAACTTTTAAAAACTTCTTTTCTGTGCCGCGTGGCATCATGCGATGCAAGTAACGAGCACGACAAATCAGACCAAAATTGTTCGTTCGTCGGTTCGAGCTCGAAGTCTGGCGGAGTAATTCCCGTTACCGTTTCCGTAGAGTAATGGAACCGAGTAACGGAAACGGAAACGGGAATACCGCTAAGTCTTGCCCATCTCTAACCACCACCACCACCACCACCACCACAACAACAACAACAAGCCTGTTACAGTGGTACCTTGTATAAAGGAATTAATTCCAAATGAAATTCCGTTAAGCAAATTTTCCTTTATACAAATTTCCCATAGGAATGCATTGAAAACGGAGTAATCCCTCATCGCAACCATTTTTATGTTGTACAGATTCACCCCATAGGCAATTCTGTTAAACAAATTCCCCCTATCTCCAGGTTTTATGTTGTACAGATTTTATGTTATACAAACCCTTTGTTATACGAGGGTCGCCCTGTATTTACCTTCCAGGGACCCACCACACAACAATCTAGGCTAAATGTACCATTGTTAAGTGGAGGAAAGCACAAAAAGATCTGTCACTATTTTAGTGACGCACCGGCACTCTGGTTCTAAAAATCGGTCTGTTGGAAACCAAATAAACTCACGCTGTACCATCCAGACCTTTATGACACTGCCTGGTGCTTGATTCGACTTTGTAGTGTCTGGCCATACCCAACCCCATTTTAGAGAATGCAGAGCATAGGGATCCTCCAAAAATTTGCAGCCTGCAAATACTCCCTTCACTGCTTCGACAAGGCTGAGCAACAGGAGATCTTATGCATTAGCACACTGTTACAGCCTGGCCTCATAATACAGAGCACATTTTCCTTGGCAGGAGTAGGCGTTTGCCTTATTATTCAATCAAGCTTATTTTTAAACAGAGAGGAACTATTTTGTGGATTGGTATTTGCAAACAGTTAACATTTCCATGTAATTGACAGACAAATGTGAGGCTGTCTAAAGCAAAATAATCATTTAGTCAAGCCGTATCCTTAAAACAGCCCCTGCCATTAACATGTAATATGAAAGAAATGATTTGAATACCCTGCCTGACGCATAGCTTTCAGAGGCAGCTTCGTAGACAAAACACAGGCAAAGCCAAATGGCTATTTCATGGGGTTCGTTGGCTATGCCACTGTGGCTTTCATGAAACTCCTCTCTCTCTCTCTCTCTCTCTCTCTCTGAAAGAGCAGGTGCCTGGCAGAGAAATCAGTCCTAAGCGAAATGAGCAGAATTGCTTTCTCACTTCTATGGGTTTTTGATTTGGACAAAAATTCAATTTCCAACCATTTGCCGAGGCAAGCACCCTTTATATGTTTTTCTGCTGTTCACTGGTCATAAAGGAGCATTCAGTATACGAGTGAAACAATCCTTATTGCTGGCAGCTATCCAGGAGCCTTCATTTTTCATTTAGAATTCACAACAATGCTACACAGAGGCTGGTGACAAGCTTTCAAGGTCTTACATGTGGCTGTAATTTGCATTGCATTCTTGTAAGGTCTTGGGGCTTCACTATGAAAAGGAAGATCAGCATCAACAGGATGCCCGTGTCTGATGGGATAGCTCCCCATGGAATTTCAGGTGGTGGCTTTTCAGTTGTGTTCCAAAGGCTACAGTCGTGTGCACACATACTCTTGAGTGAGTGTTATTGAATGAGCAGAATGCAGGGTAACTGCTTTGAGGGAAGGGGAGCCATGATGGCCTGTTGCAACAAAAGCAATTACATCTATTGCAATTCTTAAGTTGTTGTTGTTGTTGATGATGATGATGATGTTATTTATTGTTCTTGTTGCTGCTGGTGGTGCTGCTGGGGCTGGGGCTGCTGCCGCTGATGTTTTATTTATTTATTTATTTATTTATTTATTTATTTATTATTATTATTATTAATTATTATTATTATTATTATTATTATTATTATTATTATTATTATTATTATTATTATTATTATTATTATTATTATTAT
>JAHTLZ010003321.1:0-12855 GCA_023846285.1 Phrynocephalus versicolor
ATGGTCTGCTCCCAATAAATAGCTGAAGTGACATTTAAAAACATTCCCTTTAAAACTGTTACCCTCTAGTAAATATCCTGGATAAAAAGGAGAAACAACAAAGCTTTAGAACAGATATATAGAAATAAAACTTCTGACAAGGACATCTTAGAGTTGCAGTGAACAATAGAAATATAAAACTATTTCCCACTTATGTCTCAATAGGAGCTGGACCAGGAAGGAGGCATGGCAACAGGGGTGGTGCTCTAAGGCCTCCAAGGCACCCAAACAGAAGGGAAGATTTGGAGCAGCAGGCCAATGACACAGATGAGGACGAGGAACAGGCAATGGCCCATGATTTCCAACCACCAGTGGTCCATGAGGGTCAAGGGGAAGCAAATCAAGGTGCAGGTCACGAAGAACAGGGATTGGCGAATGTTCCAGGCAACGTTCAGGAACAGCAGGTTGAGAATGAAGGTGTGTAAAAGTCATTTGTGGGCCTCACTAAGGTGTGTACACATAATAGACCGTTAATTTACAAAAGATAAATATCTTTTTCTTCTTTTCAGAACTACAAGAGGATCAACCGCTGGACATTATGCAGCAACCAGTGACCCGCGCAGAACATCAGAACTGGGTTGCTGCTCTTCAAGAGGCAATAGAGAGGATAGCTGCTCTTGAAGAAATCGTGCTTGCAGGAAACAGAGGAGCACCTCCAGCAAGGAGAAGACGCCGAAGGCGATGAAGCCTTTTTTTGGGGTTATTGGACAATTTAGGGGATGTACACTGGTTCTCCTGTGCCAAAATATTCCATTGACTCACGTGTTAAAGGACTGATGTTGTACCCAGCAACGTTCCCTGGGGTTATCCTTTTGTGCCTTAATGTTACTGTGTTAGCAATATTTACAAGTTTTATTTATAAATAATCTCCTAAGAAAATATAACGGCTGAATACTTTTAGTTTTCTGGTGTTCTACTTTGTGCACTTTGAGCAATTTTAAGACATGATACGGTACTAATTGAAGCAATTAACATGCTGTTCTAGTTGTATTTTTTAAAAAAGGTTTCTGTATGTATGAGGCCAAAGAATATGAAGCCTCACACGTAATTCCTTTAACCTGGACACAGAAAACCACTGAAAATCCTAGTCTCTTAGGTTATAGTTGGAATGAATATATTAATCTGTTGAGCAATCTGATTAGCAATGTACATTATTTCTTCTAATAGCCACTGCCTAAAAAGTACTTTACAGCTTTTATGTGCTGTGAAAGTATTAGTCTTTTTGTCTTGTAAAAGACCACAGGCCAGTGTTACATGCACAGGAGAGCAGCATTCATTGTTAGAACTAGTAGAGGGCAGCTCCTCCTCTCATAAATCTTACTTTATAGTACTCAAAATAACATAAAAGTGCACAAACCTATACTTTGCCTATTCAGTTGATAGAAATAAAACAGTTTTTTAAAAAAATCATCAAAGTTTCTGTTTCTTATGTACTCTGGGTTAGTTCATTATGGATAAGTTGAGGGGGAGAATACACAGTGAATTTAAATTTCCTTGAAAATCATGCCTTACAGAGGTAGATTAGTGTTTTCCTGCAGTTATTGCTTTTAATTGTAACTGAATATGCTTCAAATGTGAAGCACTTCAGCAATTTTCCCATTAAAAATCATGGCCTGGGTGTTCTGTCCCTACTCCCAACCTTGGCATGTTCACATATTTACTCAAAATAGAATAAGTAAGCAACTAGGGTGAAAATATTTTCTTCTTGATACGTCTTCTTTTTGGTGTTGTTAATTTTCTGGGCACAATGTT
Organism: Phrynocephalus versicolor; assembly: GCA_023846285.1. Classification (NCBI taxonomy): domain Eukaryota; kingdom Metazoa; phylum Chordata; class Lepidosauria; order Squamata; family Agamidae; genus Phrynocephalus; species Phrynocephalus versicolor. Next base: position 1,792 of record JAHTLZ010003321.1, read on the forward strand.
TTCACTACCACTTTCCTGCTTTACAATCAAATACGGTGACACAGGGAAATGTGGTTCTACTGCTCCCTGTTTCTGAGTACTAGTCATTGGTCTTTTCTTGTGGTCCTGCATAATTTTTTCCCCTGGTTTGCTTCCCTGAACTGTTGCTCCCTTTTTTGGTTTACCAAAAGAAATAAGGGAACCTGAAGACGTAGAGGGCAGGAGTGATACTGAGCATTCAGTATCACTCTCCTGCTCAGAGGCAGTTTCTGAGCCACTGGTCCCCGTTGTATCACCATCAGAATCACTGTTCTGTACATGATCAGTGTTTGGGGAACCATTAGAGAGCAGGATTTCTGTCTGGTTCTTAGTGTGTTGTTCATTATGGTTTTTTTCTCCTTCCATGTTAACCTTTTTTTTTGCCCCTTGATTGGTTAAAAATTGGGTTAGTTTAGCAAGTGAATCTGAAGCCACCCTTAGATTGTCAATAACCTGTTTCTGGAACATCATATCCTGGTGGTTCCAAGAATTTAGTGTAGATTCTTTTCTATCATCCGAAGCCTTAACCCAGTCCACAAAACCAGTAAGTGTGTTGTCCAGGCGTGCTGCTGCTGTTGATCTCTGCTTCCTTTTCCTTAGTAATGCAAGTCTGGTTGCAGGATCAAGCGTGGCTTCATAGTTTGTTGTTCCCGCAGAGTCTGTAGTTAATAAGGATAATTTAACATTAATTGTTATGCAGTGTACAAAATTATCCATTATAAAATCTGTATATTGAAAATTTAAAAAAAAATATTTAACATCAGAGATGTTAATAATTCAAGAATTTAAAGTATTTTAATGTAATATTAGTATTTACAGAGTAAACCGCACGGCAGCTTGCTCAATTATTCAAATTAAGTTGGTTTTAATAGCTCAGTGTTTTATTACTCACCTAATCGTTTAGGTGTGCATAATCACTCAGTGATAGTAGTCCGGTTAATAAAGGTAATTATTTCTATAAAGGTTTAAAATCTCTAGATCGGAAATGAACATACCTTTTTTACCAAGCCGTTCAGGTAATATTGTTTGGGGACTCTGGGAAGAAGAACAGCCAGATGTGGATGGTTCACAACCGTCTGTTGATTGGTATTCTGAAATTAAAATAATTTATTTAAAAGGCAGTAATTTACATTGTTTATGTTTAAAATACATTACCATGGACTGTAAGGATATGATTTACATGACATTCCTAATAATCCGACTAGTAGACGTTTTGATAAAATGGCCAGCCCTGCTAGCATAACTTTAAAAGTGTTCCTCACCCATTCCTGAAGCTTCCGAAGCCACGTAGCTTTGGTTCATGCCTTCACTCTCATCGAAGAGGGACTGTGATCCGCCATTATCGCTAACTCCAGGCATTGCCTCCGTGGTTGCTGCATGTGGGAAGAGGAATATAAGTTACTGTACTTCCCTCGCGTTGCTACACACCATAATGCAACGCACAGGAAGCAGTCTTTTAGTTTCCGGAGCACATAATTGTTAAGGTAACATGATTGGGTACTTCTGAGGCATGTCCCGCCCCTACTTATTTTTTGCCCGAATCAAGGAAATTTTAGATCCGGTATACTTCAAAATGGATTCATAATCTTACAACAAAGCAAACTTCATTTATAATAAAGATAAATATGTCTACTTTACTTCCTGCTTTTATCTCGGTCGTTTTTCGATGCATCGAATATCTCTGGGATGTGGAGATACAATGTATCATAAGTAAATTACAATTCGGATACTTTTAATTACATATGTAATCTCTTTAATAATAAAGAAATACCGATACATCGATGCACTTCTTCAATGTTTGTAAATCAAAATCCGAAATAAATTTATGAGAGGGAAATTAAACGCATCCGTCCATAAATCTGAAAGATTTACAAGTCATCCCGTTCCCTAGTTGCTTCGGTTTATCGAAGGACACAACGAGTTCTGAAAACAAATGTCTGTACTAAGGTGTAGCATTACAAATCGGGTACTTTTAATTACATATGTAATCTCCGTAATAATAAAGAAATACCGGTACATCGATGCAGTTTTTCAATGTTTGTTTATCCAACAACGAAATCAATATATAATAGGGAAATAAAAGGCATCCCTCAATATATTCGAAAGATTTACAAGTATTCCCGTTCCCTCGGTGTTTCGTTTTATCGAAACACTCAACGTGTTCTGAAACCAAGTAACTGTACTTGGGTATATTAATAGAGTTACTATTAGTAACATAATATTTCTCTGTGAAATACAGGGAACGTGACGTATTTTTCGGTATATATAAAATGGAACTTAGTCAATACTTACCAGTGCTCCCGCTGGACTCGCTCTCGGTTGTCCGCAATGGGTGAATTGAGGTGTCTGTTCGAAAAATGTTTGCCATTTCTTCGTACCAAATAAATTTTGCACGCCCAGCTCCAGAAGTACTGTTTTGAAGTACAGCCTGTTTGTACAGTTTTCGAAGCGATTTGCATTTAGTTCTACATTCCGTTCCAGATCTAAAAAATCCAATCTTTCGCAATTCTTTTGAAATCACCTCATAGATTTCAATATTCCTTTTGAGGGAAGACAAAGCATATTTTATCTCCGCCTCACCCCAAACCTTAATTAAGGCTGCAGTCTCCTCGTTTCCCCAAATAACCCCTCTCTTAATTTTGGAATGAACAGAACTGGCTGTGCAATTCTCTGAGTTGTCCTCAGAATCCATCCCTATAGCTGCCTTGTTAAATTATTTTTCTAGGGAAATCCTTCTGTTTGAAAGGACACCAGCAACTGCACTCACTCAGTTGCCTGAGTGCTAACTTCCTTCCCTTGCACCTTTTGGCTCCCTTTATTAGCATTTCAACAGAAAGGTGATCTCAATTTGGGAAGGGGGATGGGTGATTGATTACAAAGGGCCCCCCTGTCCTGTGTCTCAGCTGGCTAGGATGTGGTGCCGAAATGTTTCATTAACTTTCGTTTTGCCTATGCAAAGTACTGCTGACTCAATGGAAGTAAGTTTGTTTTTTGCTGGTTTACTTGCCATAGCACAGCAAGAAAAGTTTTACATCTTTCCAGTCTTGGTATCATGTTGGTCTAGGAATGAGTACCGAAATAATGTATTAATGCAAAGTATGCTATTGACACTGTGTTCTGTTAACCCAAAGCAATTAATAGTATTGTGCGGTAAGTGTAAAGAAAAATACACTGTAAAACCAAGGAATTCATTGTAATGCATTATAAACTGATTTATTCCTCAGAAGCTAACAGCAATGGATAAAAAATATGCGATTAGTTTCCCAAGCTGGCTAAAGGCAACACAAACAGTTTATTTTTGGCTTTCCTTCAGAGCCATTAGGCCATAAAATGCTTGCAGTGGGAACTGTAATGTGATACTTCCTTCTTAAGTTTACTCTGGCAGCCGTACTCTGCATATGAAGAGGGAGGTGTTACAAGAATAAAACATCGGAATGTTTTCTTATAAGGGGGGCCTCTCTGAAAGGCATGTTTTCTAAAGTGACATACAACAGGGCAGATGAACCCTTAGTCAAGGCATTATTTGTTTTTCGATGTTATGCGTTCAGAAACTGCTATCAATTTGGTCCAGTGCCTTGGTTTTTTTGCTAGGTTTATTACTGATTATTGTGTAACCTTGAAGCAAATACCCCTGTCAGGCATTCTTTTTGCATAGCCGGTGTAGTAGTTTGCCAAACCTACTGGTGTTTCGCACTTAAGTTAAAGGAAAGTACTGCAAATCAAATAGAAACATTTATTAACGGAAGGAATTTTACAGGAGTAACCAATAATGTAAAGCCTCACAATTCTACTGCAAATGAAAGTGTAACATAAAATAGTGAGGTAGAGTACATGAACTTATTATTTTGCGCCCATGTCACTTCACATGGGTAAACAGGTACTCCGCAATAGCATTACGAACCGCCTCAGCCTCTGCACGTGCAGTTCCAGATCTGTGGTAGTCATTTATTTCACACTCCTCCTGTGGTTCAGGTGGGGGTATGGAATGTTGTTCATCATCAAGTATGTCATGGTTTTCTCGTTCACATATATTGTGTAGAATCACAGCAGAGGCAATAATTGAATTAACGTTCTCTATGTGAGCCTCAATCCTAACAGACAGACGTCTGAATCTGGCCTTCAAGCGCCCAAATGCTCTCTCCACGACGCATCTTGAGCGATTAAAAACCTTATTGAAGTGGCGCTCCCTGTCATTTCTAGTAACAGCAAAGGGCTTCATTAGCCACTTACACAATGGATAGGCACCATCCCCTAATATAATGGGAGGTATTGACACCCCTGCATAGTGGAACATAGGACTGCCAGGTATTAGGGTTCCTTCCTCCATCCTACTAAAAAGCATAGATGATCTGAACACATGGGCATCATGATTAACACCTGAATGACCAGTCAACATAGAGAAAAAAATTCCCTCTCCGTCGCAAGCAGCCTGAAGCAATACAGAATGAAATGATTTCCTGTTAAAGTAAGCAGGCCCCTGCAATTTCGGGGGGCTTATCGGAATGTGCGTTCCGTCGATACAACCTATAGCATGTGGGAACCCGAAGATTTTCATAGATGATGTCATCTGTAGAAACAGAGAAAAAAAATTAAGAATCATTAATTTCCTAAACCGTAAAGGCGCTGGTTCAGAACACAAGTAAAGACTGGGATGACCGAAAGCAGGTTACCTTATTGAAGTCAGGCAGGCGGACCTCTTCCTTAAGAAGAACGTGTTCCATTGCAAGGCAAACCTCGATTGCAATGCTTGCAACAGTTGAGCTTCCTTTCTGGAATACTAGAGCGATGGTTCTGTAGCAAGAACGGCTTGCCAAAAAATACACGCCGATTGCCACTCTCTCTTCCACTGGGACAGCTGAGCGCATAACTGTGTCCCTGCGCATCAGAAACGGACGCAGCTTGTCTGCCACCCAAAAAAGTGTTCTTCTAGTCATACGGAAGTTTTGTAACCACTGGCGATCGTCCCAAAGCTGAAGCACCGTGTCGTGAAACCACTGAGAACGTCCTGGGTAACACCAGAAAAGCTTCTCTCGAGGCGAGCTTCTCATCCAAGCCGAAGTAACCCATATCAAAGCGTTGCATGCCCTCAACGCCTCGCCAAATAGCACTCTGCGTCGAAAAACGCGTCTTCCCTTTCTCAGAAGTAACAAAGCTACAGTGCTCAACAAAGAGTTGACATTGTGCAACACAGCAATAATGTATGGAGTATACCTATGGAGTTTCTGCAGGCGGGCAGAAGAACGCGATGGAGGCATGGTACCGGGAGAATGGCAGAAAGAAGGCGGAAGAGGCTTGGTGTCTACTCTAGGGAGTAAGGAGGGGGTTACTCCAGTGTCCTGGAGGACCTTTGAACGAAGAAGTACAATCGTTGTGCGATAGCCCACCTAGTGACCATGATGGGGAACAGCAGTTGTAGGAGCCCCCCCAATGGAAATTATAATATAAGTAATAATTATGAAGCAAAGAGTCACACATTTACAGCGCTTCGCCGTAACTGACAGCCAAGCATCGATGCATCGATACACCGTTTCCTTTTTTTTTTAAAAAAGCGGAGATCGCGGGAAACGGGCAAAGAACATGAGTGGTTGGATGCGAATGGAGCTCGTGAGGTCATTCTAGATTCGAACGGAAAAGCTGCCCGCGTGAGTACATAGGAAAGGGGGTGGGGGCGAAGGGAGACCACGTGATCGCCTTCGAATTCAGATCGAAGGCAATGACGCTCCGAAGCGAGGAGCCTCGTGAAGTAACGGCCCATGTTCAGTCTGCAGAATATCCTGGGACCATGCCTCGCACACGGTGATTCCCAGAAACCAGGCGGCAGAAGCAGAAAGACCGGTAGGTACTAATAACAATCTTCCCCTTCTGAATTTCCATCCAGAAATCGAGCAACAGTACGCCAAAACTTCGGGGTTAATACTTTAAATCAAAAGTATCAAAGTGAAACTGTTAATACTTCATTAAAAAGTATAAGGTGTTCTCATTTAATCCTTCTGCCAGATGGCAGGCTGCCACCATTTATCCCCGATGAAAGTTCTGAATAGAGCAGGTCACGGCGACCGTTTCGGCCCTCCGACAGTCCTTGGCTGTTCTCTTTTCGTACATCATCACCATTCTTGGATGGAAAAGTGCTTCTCTTTGATTGCGGCAGGGAACGCTCCCTTGTTCTCTTGAGTTGCTTAGGCAGAATGGCTCATTAGCTGCGTACTTGCACAGTGCCAAAGCTTTTATATCCTGAGATAACACAAACGCAGTGTTAGGGGCAGCATTTACAGGAAATAGTCAATGAAAGGAGTGGGGGATGGGGAAATCTCCCTTGCAAATGCCCAGAGTAAGTATCCTGACCTGCTCTGGATATCCTTTACCCACTGTGGGCATCAAACTCATTTGGTAAATATAGATGTTTGTTTGTTTCGTGCACATGAAAAAGCAAATGGAACTATCTCATGAAGTCCAACCTAAAAGAGACGCAGTGTTTTCAGATATAATTGGTATTGTTAATTTAAAAGTTGAGTGTCTGAAATTCTTTGACTTTGTGTAGATATGTGGACTAGAGTAGGCCTGTCGAATTGGTGGGGATTTAGCATCAAATCCTCAGATGGGCCTATTATGGAGGATTCTCAGCACTGACCGGAAATAGAGAACAGAACATAAGAACATAAGAACATAAGAAGAGCCATGCTGGATCGGGCCAAAGGCCTATCTAGTCCAGCTTCCTGTATCTCACAGTGGCCCCACCAGATGCGTCTGGGAGCGCACGAGACTAGGTCTCTGTCTCCTGATACCACTCCCCTGCATTTGGCCCTTGAAGTACCCCGGTTTTAAGCCTGGAGATTACACATCTCCATCATGGTTTTTAACCTGTGATGGACTTTTCCTCCAGGAATCTGTCCAATTCCCTTTTGAAGGCATCCAGGCCAGATGCCATCACCACATCCTGTGGTAGGGAGTTCCACAGACTAACAACGCGCTGGGTGTAAAAATATTTTCTTTTGTCTGTTCTTACTTTCCCAGCCCTCAATTTGAGTGTATGTCCCCTAGTTCTGGTATTTTGTGAGAGGGAGAAGAGCTTCCCTCTATCCACTTGACTCATGCCCTGCATTATTTTGTAGGTCTCAATCATATCCCCCCTCAGGCGCCTTTTTTCCAGACTAAAGAGCCCCAAATGTTTTAGCCTTTCCTCATAAGGGAGGTGCCCTAGCCCAGTAATCATTTTAGTCGCTCTCTTCTGCACCTTTTCCAGTTCCACTATGTCTTTCTTGAGATGCGGTGACCAGAATTGTACACAGTACTCCAGGTGCGGCTTTACTATTATTTTGTATAATGGCATTATAATGTTGGCTGTTTTATTCTCAACCCCCTTTTTGATAATCCCTAGCATGGAATTGGCCTTCTTCACCACTGCCACACATTGGGGAGACACCTTCATGGAGCTGTCCACCAACACACCAAGATCTCTTTCCTGATCCATCCCACAATGCAGATGATGCTCATGGGCTCTGAGTTATCCGTGACGGATCAGGAAAGAGATCTTGATGTGTTGGTGGACAGCTCCATGAAGGTGTCTCCCCAATGTGTGGCAGCGGTGAAGAAGGCCAATTCCATGCTAGGGATTATCAAAAAGGGGATTGAAAATAAAACAGCCAACATTATAATGCCATTAGAATAGTAAGGCCCCACCTGGAGTATTGTGTACAATTCTGGTCACCGCATCTCAAGAAAGACATAGTAGAACTGGAAAAGGTGCAGAAGAGAGCGACTAAAATGATTACTGGACTGGGGCACCTCCCTTATGAAGAAAGGCTAAAACATTTGGGCCTCTTTAGTCTGGAAAAAAGGTGCTTGAGGGGGGATATAATTGAGACATACAAAATAATGCAGGGTGTCAGTAAAGTGGATAGAGGGAAGCTCTTCTTCCTCTCCCAAAATACAAGAACTAGGGGACATACACTCAAATTGAGGGCTGGTAGAGTAAAAACTGACAAAAGAAAATATTTTTTCACCCAGCGCGTTGTAAGTCTATGGAACTCCCTGCCACACAATGTGGTGATGGCATCTGTCCTGGATGCCTTCAAAAGGGGATTGGACAGATTCCTGGAGGAAAAGTCAATCACAGGTTACAAACCATGATGGAGATGTGTAATCTCCAGGCTTTAAACCAGGGTACTTCAAGGGCCAGATGCAAGGGAGTGGTATCAGGAGACAGATACCTAGTCTCGTGCGCTCTCAAACGCATCTGGTGGGGCCGCTGTGAGATACAGGAAGCTGGACTAGATGGGCCTTTGGCCTGATCCAGCATGGCTCTTCTTATGTTCTTATGTTCTTATGCTCTCAGTTGCTTAATCAGCAGAAGGCATCTTGCGGCCTTGAAAAGTCCGTAATGATTTCTTTATGGGAATGGTGTGGCAGATTTAAGTTGTGAGATATCAGTGCACCAGCTAAAGTCTCAGTGAAAGGCTTGGCTTCTTTAGGCACAAACCTCAAGGTGAATGGTTCTGTACCGTTACCTTTTTTTTTGGGGGGGGGGCTATTGAATAGACAAGAGACGATTACATGCATGCATCTGCTTGTATCTGCTTGTTCAATAAAAAGAAGAAAAACGAGATGTTTCCCGGACATTCAGTTCATCTGTCCTGCCGTGGGCAAAGAACTTAAAGCATATTCAGAATAAAGAAATTGTAGAGAGTGCAAAAATATTCCTCTGATTAATCCTTTCTGGGAGAAATGCCAGCATTGACAGAGCACAGGCTTCTGAGATTTCCCTAGAGGTCTATAAAATTGTGTAGGGCTTTTAGGGGATGTTCAGGGGTCAAACTCCCTGACCCAACACTGCAGTGTGGTCTGGCATTTAGTTCTCTGCAGTGTGATCTGGCATTTAAGTCTTCAAGGCAAAGATACTGGATCCATCTCAGACAGTAGCCTAGCCCTAGACAGAACTTTGGAGAAGTTACTTTTCTTGGGGCTCCAACATCCAGAATATTGGAGCCAGCAGAGGCAACAGGCTCTATTGGCTGTCATGTATGGTACCTGGATTCCTTAAAAGTAACCTTTTTTTTGAGTCTTGATCCTCAAGAATTCCAAATAATTCTAGAGAGTTTATCTGGAAGTTGAGTCATGGCAACTGGACTTCTTTTTTCTTGAGAGATTGAAACGTTTCTCTGCTCATCCAAGCAGCTTCATTAGAGAGAGTTCTGCATGAAGCTTTATTATGGTCTATGAAGGTACTGGGTATTTGGGGGGGAAATTAAGGCTTTGCTGCTTGTGGAATGTATGGCTGTATGGATGCTGTTGTTCTGGAGAGGGTAGCAGGGATTCACAAAGAGACATGCTCTTAGGAGTTGTACAAATAGGAGCAGAAATTACAGTATTGCCCCTAGCCAACTTTACCCTAATTCAGTTGTTCAATCACAACCTCCCTTCCACAGTTGACAGCACAAGTAATGCCAAAAGAACCCTGGGATTTGGAGTCCAGCAAACCATGCTGGAGATGTGTAACCTCCAGGCTTAAAACCAGCGTACTTCAAGGGCCAGATGCAGGGGAGTGGCATCAGGAGACAGATCTCTAGTCTCATGCGCTCCCAAACGCATCTGGTGGGGCCACTGTGAGATACAGGAAGCTGGACTAGACGGGCCTTTGGCCTGATCCAGCATGGCTCTTCTTATGTTCTTATGAAGCCACACACCTTATTTTTTGTTGGAGTTGTACTTTTTGTCTTCAAAAGAGGAGGCTTAAAACACAGAATGCTGTAATTAAGTCAAACAAAGCAAACAAAGGCTTGCAACACAGAATGCTGTAATTGAGTCAAAGAAAGCAAAAATAATATGTTGGGATCAGCAGTACAAGACGAACGCCTTTCCCTCTCATGAGGGACAGTGCACCTCTTCGTATTAATCTCGCAGACAAAAATCTCAAATATAACTCGTATTTTTAGAGGATATGTGAGGACAGACAAGGTTCAGGCCTACTAGCTCTGTCCTGAAGCTGATCTGATTCTTGGCCATCCTGCTCTGACCTGTAGAGCTTTGTTTGGGGAGGACCGCATGGACCTATAGGTGTCCAGGATTCTGGATCTCAACAGGTTTCCTGAGCTTAAGAAAGAACTTATGCACTACTAGGCTCAGGAAACTGGCCTATGTCATCCTTTCATGTAGTAGAAAGAAACATCTGGGGGTATTTGGGTAACCATTATAAATTGTCACATTCAAACCAACAAGGACTCTTGTGGCAATATTTTACCTGACATGAATATCTGGTGCTGCAGCTCATTCTCTTCAGATTCCTACATGAAGAGGTCACCATCCAGACCCCACAAAATTTATGCCAGATAAAATCGGTTCGGCCTCTAGGCACCACAAGACCCCTTGTCACTTTAATTTGGTCATAGTCCTCGTGTACTAAAATAGTTGTTGCTTCTTACTAGGTAATTTTTTGGAAAATGCAATAAATGGTTTAAAGGCCTGTTTCTCTTTCTCATTCTTTCTTGCCTAGGGGACCGGAAGCTCGCTGAATAGGTAAGAGGTGCTTTCTGAGGTACCATTGTGCTGCCGAGGAAGGTTTCTGTACTTATTATGTTTTAAGTTTTGTTATTTGTGCCCTGCGTTTCTCTCCAAGAGTATCCAGGGTGGTTTGTTAATTTTTAAGATTTAGAGCCCACGCCTGAGGAGCTCACAATAAATTATATAGCGAGTTGAAACGGCTAGTTCTTTCTGGGAGGGAAAAGGATGAAAAGACACCTCATTTAGCTCTTTCTCGCCTGAACAGTGGGTGGGATGAGGCTGATTTTGGCTTTAACACAGCATCAGCCCCCAAAGAGAAGGGATTTAACTTTCTAAGGCTATCACAGGCAGCCAAGCAGATACTCCTAGGGTGAGGTTGAGCTGAAAAGAAGACAAATGTGTTGCCGCTTTTGAATTATGACTCTTTCTTTTATTTAATTGCATACTGATAATACCTTTTGATCCTGGCACATAATTTATTCTATCTATCTATCTATCTATCTATCTATCTATCTATCTATCTATCTATCTATCTATCTATCTATCTATCTA
>JAHTLZ010003321.1:17623-39427 GCA_023846285.1 Phrynocephalus versicolor
CAACAACAACAACAACAACAACAACAACAACAACAACAACAACAAATTAGATGCCCCAGAATACTTAAAAAAAAAGACAGAATGACCTAGAGCAGAGCTGCTCAACTTTGAACAGGCCAAGGTCTACTTTTTCCAGCCCAAAGTGCCTGAGGGCTACTACACTAAAACTTCTACTTACAAATTTTTTCCATTCCGAGCACATGCTCATAAGTAAAAACTTTTGTAAGTAGAGCAGCAGTTTCCCATAGGAATGCGTTGAAAACCAATTAATCTGTTCTGGAGGAAATAGATTTCAATGCACCACAGCCCTTGAACTGCCCCACTCGGCTGAGATAGTGGGCTGGCAGATCCAGAACTTGGCTGGGGCAGTGTTGGTCCTTGGGATGGAGGAGGGAGGGGTGGAGAACTTATTCCCCTCACTTTTTTTATTGATGGCTGGTGGGCTACTTTTGAGCTCTTTGTGGGCTACCAGTAGCCCGCGGTCTACTTGTTGGGCAAGCCTGACCTAGAGCAAGCCTAGATTGGCAGGAAATAACAACACACTAGGGAAGAGCCCAGTGGTGAACGACAAGGTGGCCCCTTGCCCTCTTCCATGTACAGAAGCTGGCTGGATTGACAGTTGACTATAGTATTGGGATAGCCATGGGTGACACTCCATCACCCCTGAAGGCAGAAAGGTAGTCTAATGGGGATTGCAGGTTGTAGTGTGTGCCCTCACAAGGCGTTCCCCTCCAACAGAGCAGAACGGTGGAGCAGCTCTTGTTGCTGCCTCCCAGGATCCGCGGCCTGAGGTACTCACCTTACTTGGTCTAATTATAGGACCAAGCCTACTTCAACTGCACTTTTGAAATAATTTTTTTTAAAAAACTCCCTGGCTCTCCTTCAACACACCTGCTGACCCATAGCTTCTGCAAAGCTAGTGACACAGCACTTCCCACTAGTTCCCTCTTCCCTTCCTTCCACAGATATCTATAAATATGTGCAGTTTCTGGAGAGGGGAGGCGGTCTCTGAGGCAAAAGCTCTTCCAAAAGTCACAATCAATGCTGAAGGAGGAGAGGAGTACACCCTAAGGCTTCCCCAACTCACGCTGCTTTTACACGACCCCTAAAATCCGCTGGCAACTTAAATGCAGATCCCCCCAACGTGGTTTTTGTTCTGTTTCCTGTGTTCCCACCTCCCACACTCTGATTCTATTGCTTCTGTCTGCGGTGAGGGGAGAGCGATAAAAATGCAAGCTCACCTCTGCCTGCCTTTGGCAGCAGCTAATTGTTCCAGCCCGTTAGGATTCCTGTCTGTTAAAATGGTGGTGGTGGTGGGGGACCCAACAAAAAAAATGTGGAGGAGGGCCAGGCATGCAATGCTTTGGAACAGCAACAAGGATTTTACCTCCTCCAGACCAGGTACTTGTAAAATGCGCTGAGGTGTGCTTAAGTGGGCGTGGTCGTACTTTATTTTTTTTAAAGCCCACTGTTGGTGGGAAAACACTGCATCTGCGAGCATTTTGCAGTTGATTTTAGGGGTCGTGTAAAAGCATGTGGATCAGTGCCTTTTACCGAGTGTAGACACAGCATCATGAAGTTTAAAGAAGTATCTATAGCCATCTAGTCTACCACCACCACTACCACGATTGCTGTCCTCAGGAACCTCATGAATGTACAAATACTGTCATATAACTTTTAAACACAATAATCAAGGATAGCCCTTCAGAAAATTAAGAGCGCAATGTGAATATTTCTCATGATAAAAAGTACATATTACATCCTGTAATTGTTGCAGCAAGGATTCTGTATGCACGATCTTGGCAGCAACCTGAAGCACCCATGGAGAGAAGTTTCCATGAAAAGATAAGAGAATGTATTGAAATCAATAGGCTTTCCGGATATCTGAAAGGAGACTACGATGAGACCACCAAAAGAAGATGGCAAGAAGTAGTAAATTTATTAGTTAACTGATATGATACTATGTTCCAATATGTATGATCTTTGACTTGATAGATTTAATATAACTCTTCGCTTTTTTTTATATTTCTCCTTTTCCCTTTCTTTCCTTCCTCAAAATTAATAAAACTTTTAAATAAAAAAAAAGAAAAAGAAAATTAAGAGTGCAATGGAAAGATATTATTAAGGTTGAGGTGGTTTGTTGGTTGGTGGCTGGTGGATCTCGTGTCTGCAGTAGAGATGGGCACGACTCAAAAAAATGGTGTTTCGTTTGTCGTTTGTCGTTTAGGGGGTCCGTTTCGGTTCGTTTCCGTTTTTCGTGAATTTTTGCAAAAAATTTGTTTTCGTTTTCGTTACGTAACGAAACGAAAACGAAAAAACGAAAACGAAAACAAAAAATTGTTCATTTTGTGCCCATCTCTAGTCTGCAGAACAAAAAAAATATGGGATACAGACCATAGCTTTATATTGAACTACTTCATTCAAGGTCCCCTTGTCCCTTTCCAGTATGTCCAGCAAAAAGGACTGGGTAGGAAATAATGTGCAAGCCTTGTGCTTCACAGGATAGACAGCGTTGGACTCGATGGATGAATTGCTCTACCTAAAATCTGTCACGAGACAGGGCTCTGCCTCCACCATCATCAACCTCCCCTGCAATTATTAAATATTCACACTCCTGCAATCCATGTTACAGAGAGGTGCAGAGGCCAGAACCAAACCAGCTGCACTACACCAGGAGGCCTGCGAGACCCACATCACAAGGGCTGCAGTTCTTCAGGATGACTGGCTGTGAAGGGCAGCCCTCCTTCTTCCAAATCTTAATATGGTGGTCAGCTGGGAAACACAACCTGCCATGTGGTTCTTCCCCTCCTTAACTGCAATTGTCCACAACGTTCCACAAAGCTCTCCTCCAGCAACATATTTCAAACAAAATAGTTTTTCCCTGCCATCTTTCTCTAGTGTCCAATGTTCACACCCATACATATTGATCAAGAATAGAAGAGTGTGGGTCATCTTAGTCCTGGGTCTCCAATGGCATACTGTTATACTTTCGAGTTCCCCCATAGCTGCCCTTCCAAATCTACATTTTCTAATCTCCTGGCTACAGTCTCTAGTGGTAGTGGGCGGCATACAAGATAGATAGATAGATAGATAGATAGATAGATAGATAGATAGATAGATAAAATCACTATTTCAAATTCTTCATTGTCAACATGAGTTCTTTGTGTAGTTGTGACTTCTGTCTTCTTAACTTTCATCAGCCGTTCTGCTTTGGCACTTCTTTCCCTTAAACCAGGGGTCTGCAACCTTTAAGACATAAAGAGCCACTTGGACCCGTTTCCGACGGAAAAAAAAACCTGGGAGCCGCAAAACCATTGCGACATTTAAAACAAATATATATAACCGCCGCCGCCGCCATTCTCGTTGTTCCGCCTCAGCAACCGAGCGCCGGCACAGCCGCCGTTCGAGGCTCCGTGAGGCGATGACCCGCGCTCCGGGCCTACCAGCGCCGCTGCCACCGCCGCCACGGTCCCGCAGCCAGAGGCGAGGGAGCAGCGCCCGCCTCAGCGGTTGAAAGGACAGACTGCGACCCCGCGGCTGCTCCCTTTTTTTGGAAGTGGGCGAGCAGCGACCTCTCTCCACACACACACACACACACACACACACACACCCTTCTTGCAGCCGTGGTGTGTGTGCGTGTGTGGGCAAAGTTTGGCTTGTGAAGGAGACGGAGGGAAGGGATGCCGAGGCTAAAAGAAGCGGGAGGGTGAGTGGCGCGCTGGGCCACCATGGATCTCCCCGGTCCGCTCCTCCGTTCCGCTTTCGGACCCCCTTTTTGTCCGTCCAGGCAGCCACCGCCACCACCACCACCACGAACCCACCGGCTGCTTGGGCCTGGCCGCCGCCGCCTCCCCTCGCCCTTTTCCCGGGTGGGCGCAACCACTGTGGCCGTTTCCCCCTCGCCGCCGCCGCCTCCACCTCCTCCACAGCTGGTGGTTGGGCTGGTGGCGGGAGGAGGGGGAGGAGGAGGATGATTACCAACAGACGTGGCTTCCTGCTGCTGCTGCTGCTGCTGAGCAGCCCCTGACCCCCGTGGCGGGAGGAGACCCCGGCGGCCACCGATGCCACCCCCACCACCCCTCCAATGCCGCCGCCGCCGCCATCCTGGCCCTGGCCGGCCTGGGAGCATTTGCCACGGCCGAGGAGGCGGCAGTGCACCGGCGGCAGCAGCAGCGGCTGCAGCAGCACCAGGAGGAGGAGGAGGAGGAGGAGGAGGAGGAGGAGGAGGAAGATGAAGACAAGGAGGACTGCGGCGGTGGCGAGCTGGAGTCTCCCCCGCGGTCCTAGTTTAAATGCCGCGGGGGCCCTTCCATGAGGGGAACCTCCCGGAGCCGCGGCAAAGTTTCCAAAGAGGTTTGGCGCGCTTTCTCCTCAACCCTGTCCTCCTCCTCCTCCTCCAGCCCAGGCTGGCGCACCCTCAGAAAAGCTCCCCCGCCTCCTAAAACGAGGCTCCCAGTTTTGCCGCGCGGAAGCGAGAGGAGGAGGAGGAGGAGGAGGAGGAGGAGGAGAGGAAAAGACACAGAGAGAGAGAGAGAGATGAAGGGAGAAAGACCATGACGGCCGCCGCTCTTCCAGAGCAGCCAACACAGCAGAGCAGAGCTTGAGGCGGCAAGGCTTCCCCTGCGCCCCAAGACCCCGCGCGCCTCCCCCGCCTCCCTTACCAGCAGCAGCAGTGGCAGCGGCTGCCCAGCCACCGTTCTTTCTCTTCCTCCTCCCCCCGCCCCCCCCCACTTCGGAAGAGACTGCCTGAAGCCTCTGACGAAAAGAAGGAAAGGCGGGAGCGGGCGGTGGTGGTGGTGGATTTCCCTCTGGAATGGAAATGGAAACAACCGCTCAAGCCCTGACGGTCCAGTGCGCTGGCCATCTCCAGACGCTCTCTCTCTCTTCTAAAGCATGTTATTTTGCACGTGCCCGCCCTTTCTGACAGTCACCTCCCGGAGCCGCGGCAAAGGTTCCAAAGAGCCGCATGCGGCTCCGGAGCCACAGGTTGCAGACCCCCGCCTTAAACCAATCATTGTTTCAAGCCATTGCTGCTGTCTGCTGGCAAAATGGTGTCCTCTGCGTATCTGAAATTATTAATGTTTCTTCTATCAATTGTCCCTCGTCCCAAATCTGAATCTGAGCTGGCTTACTGTATCGTACACATTCTGCATACCCATTGAACAAATAAGGGGTAAAAGGCACCGTTGTCTGAGTGTTGGCGAACCTATGGCATGGGTGCCAAAGGTGGCACTCGGAGCCCTTTCAGTGGGCACCTGACATCGCCCCTTCACAGCCACCTGTATACAGGTTAAATAGCTGTATTGGCACTTTGCAAAAAAAATTAGTGGGTTTTAAATCGCAGTTTGGGCACTCGGCCTCTAAAAGGTTCGCCATCACTGGCCTATAGGAAACCACACTGTCTCTCTGTATTCTGTCCTAACAGTACCTTCTGGTCCACACATTCTGCAGAGGTTTATCATTGTCGCCCTCTGCACAATACTAACAAAAGGTAGCTTGAGTGTCACTGCCACGGCACCCTCCACCAGTGTCACCTTTGGCTACTGCAACCGCCCAGTAGCCGCCTTAAAGAAGATGCGGACATCTTAGTCAGGTGTCTCAGAGGTGGCCATTCTGCCTCGGATGACCCAGCTTGTAATGGAGTCTGGCTTCCTGATGGCCATGCTCTCAGCTTTACTGACTGACTCTCTGTCCATCTAAGAGGGGAAATCACATGTGAGGATGAAGGCGACTATTGTAGTAATATTCACTGCAAAGAAATATAATAAAAATGTGTTTTATTCCATAACATTTAAGGAATCCAAAGGAATATTAAATTCTTGGATAAATTTATAATAAAAGCAAGACAGGCAATATACAGAATAACTGCATGGGAAAAATGCAAGAACATGTTTCTTTAATGAAGAATCTTTTGATAAAGGATCTTCAGTTTTAGAAACTGAAGTCTATTTGCTAAGCCTTTGCCTGGATGGATCAAGAAAAACGTATGGTTTTGCCCGTACTTTTGATGTTGTGATAAGTAATCTATATCTGGACAAGAGTCTACCTTTAGGACAGAATATGAAAAAACAGAATATTTTCCCATTGTCACAGATGCATTTCACTTTCTTGTCTATTCAACTTATATTTTATATGTTTTATCTCCCAGTCTTTTCAGTTGGTATACAGAATGTATCATATTGGAAGGCGGATTAGACGTGGATGAAAGAGAAAACTGGTGGAAGACTCACTCATAATTTACGGTATGTTGATGATGACAAGAAATAACTACCAGAGAAGGTTAAAAATCAAAGCGCAAAAGCAGGATTAGAGATGGACTTTGAAAACATAATACAGTAATCACATAACAGTAATTTAATTTATTGTTATTTATTATTAAACTTATATCCCACTACTCTGGGTGGCTACAAAAGAGACAAGCACATGTAATGTTGACAACTGAAGATGTCAAAATAAAGAATTCCTCTACTTGGGCTGAGTCATCAGTCAAAATGCAGACTGCAGCAAAACAGGAGACTTAAGGCAGGCAGTGACCGCTACTGCACTTTAGATTTGTAACGCCTTTTCCTTAAAGACAAATCACCTTAAAAATCACTGTCCACTTTTCAAATCACTTTTTCTGAAGAGCCCCCTTGGCCACGCCCATTTTTGATCACTGTGTCGTTTTTTCTTGTGACGACCACTGGGTGATGGTGTTTTTTTTTTAAATCGGTTCCTGTGCCTCCTTTTAAAGTGATTTGGTGGTATTTGCGGACATACTACACTTCCTTTTTTCGGTTTCCCACGTTTCTGTCATTTCCCTGTTGTAGTTGAAAGCAGTTCACCAAGTGTGAACGGGGAAGCCGATTGCTAAGCAACCGCTGAAGTGCGGACTGCTGAACCGTGGTAGCGGGAGGACATAAGGCGATGCAAAATAAAAAGCGGCTGCTCAAGGAAGTGCGGTAAGGAAGTAGAAAGGTTTCTTAAGTGTAAGGATATGCCACAGGAGACTAAGGCAGATACTTCACGTCCCTCTCGCTGCAGTTTGCGGCCCCGCTGGAGACTGGTTCGAAGGAACAGAACCTCACGTCCTTGCGGGGTCAATCCGAGTTCGAAGGAACAGAACCTCACATCCTTGTGGGGTCAATCCGAGTTCGAAGGAACAGAACCTCACGTCCTTGTGGGGTCAATCCGAGTTCGAAGGAACGGAACCTCACGTCCTTGTGGGGTCAATCCGAGTTCACCCCGACCACGCCCACTGAACTGCGCTCCAAGCGGGGTGAGAGATTCCCGTCCTGGAGCTCGGGAATCTTTTCAATACGCTTCTCGATCCGCCCCCCAGGGGACGTGCGGTTCCTCTTAACCCTCATCGAGAAAATACTTAGTGCGATTACTTTTTTTTTTTTTTTGGTTGAGAAGGGGGGGAGGAACATCGGTATTTCGATGTATTGAACAATAGGAATTATAGCTCCTTCTTATGAATCCATTTTCCCCGCTTATCGACCAAGATTCTTCCTCGAACAGTTCACCCTGGTTTGTGTTTGTTCCTTACTGCCAGGTAAGGATCGAGGACGTGAGGTTAAAGTACTGCCGGTTTCAATCAGCATGCCCATGAGTACAGAGAAACAGGGGCGGAACCGGCATTAGGTCACGTGACCAAAACCGATTTCAACACGGAGGCAAGTTCACCTCGGCTGGAGGAAGGACGTGAAGTAACCATCTAAGAAAGACAAGAGCATCAACAGGATGATGTTCTATTTTAGCAAGCTAAAAGCAGGGTGGTGGCGAGGTTAGCTCACTAAGTGATGGTCTTCTCAGAGGTCTAAGGGCCACTCTGGGCAGTGAACAATAAAATAGACAAACATATTACAGCTACATGAAAACAACTGCAAACAATAAAACAATTAACAAAAAGAATAAGTCCATAATAAACCAACCCCCCGCGGGGAGGGGAATAACAAAAAGTAGACCAAAATAGTCAATTCAAGAACATGACCAGAGGCGGAATTAAAGTAATGAATTATCAAGTGTCAGCCGTTATTTGAATGATCAAGGAAGGGCAATCTGAATAGCCAGGTCTTGTAATAGTCATTTAAGTATGGGCTTCTGGATGTCTAGCAAGGTAAAACAAAAGCAATGATGAGCTTTATTTGGGGTTATTTATGCTACAGTATGCCATGCCATGCCTTGTAGGATTATTTGGGTAATAGGAAATATCTGATAAGCATTACATCAGGAAGACAAAGTAGAACTGGAACATAGAGACAGAAGAACATATACTTTAACAGATATTTTGGCACATACCTGGACATTCACCACACTGCTTCTTTTCCTCTGATTATCTCAACCGTGTTGATTGGAAACATGGATTGCTACTTTTTGAACCCTAGATGTTCTGGTGTCAGGGCTTTTCTTAGCTCTTAAGTCTAAAAAGAAGTCACTTCTAATGTTATCTCAAAAGTTACAATGAAGAGGGATCTCCTCACTGACTCTTCCCAAGAAAACCAGCCGCCAACTGAAACAGGAGCTGCGAAACTAAACATGGAACTTGGAAGTAAGAGGGTTTACTACGAACAGGAAGGGCTAAATTGGTCCAGTGTGGTTTTGCCAAGGCCAGCAGACATTAAATTACAGAGGGATGTCAACACGACTGAGAAGTCGAGGGGCCGTTTAGAGCGACGGGCACAACTGTGTCCCAAAGTAACCCATCAATGTAGAAGAAGGGAACATTTTCAAGGAACAACTTCAAATTCCAGGCCGTAAAAGGGTTGATTAGCCAACTTCAAAAGGTTCTGAAATTACAAACCGGTGGGCTTAGGTCCACAAGATTGAGTTTCTCAAATTAACGACAGCACAAATGCAGCAACACAGCACAGATGTTCGTTAATCAGCATTCAGTGTCTTGATCTTTTTGGTGCACTGAAGATGTGGTCTTTTGACAGGTAGGTGCGCCAGTTCACTGCTAGCAGGCAGGGGCCTTCAAACCTGTTGGCAAACCAATGTTTATCCCAAATGTTTGCAACTCATTGGAGCTGCAAAAGGCTACCCAGATTCACTCCCTAAACAGAACTAACCCTATGTTGATTTGTTGGTATTTCACACACACAATTGATTCCTAAGATTCTCATTATTCGTTTCTACGACTTATTCGTGGTTCTAATAATTATGGCCAAACCATACAGTCTCATGAAGAACCAGAAGGAAAGCTTGCAATGGTTCATGTATCGGCCCCATTCAGAATCCCATTTAACTGGGATTAAATTCTAGTAATCAGTGTTAATATGTGGAAAGGCTTTGATAGATGGGCTCCACATTTCTCAACCTTCCCTAACCTGGGCAGTTTAACTAGAATGTAACAGTCCCAATCCAACTGAAGTAGGCTCAATGAATCAATAGACCTTACTCCAATGTTAACTTCAGAAAGTTCCCATCCATTCAGTGCATATTCTCTAGCTGAGGCACCAAGAGCTGAGTTTACCTGCTCTTCAAAGGAATTCCTATATTTATATTTATAGGTATAAGCATAATACAATAAATAACTTATCCAATACTCACAAAACAGGAAGCCAGCTTTTATCTCCTGGCCCAGTTCACACTATTCTAAAGGCATTCTAATGGAGCACATACAGTATTTTCCTGAGTATAAGACATTTTTGTCTAAAATTGTTAAGATTAAAAATGGACGGTCGCCTTATACACAGACGTCAGCCAAGAAGAGAACCATGCAGTTGGGAAACTGCAATTTTGGGTTGGAAACGTGGATGCTGTCTTATACATGGGGGCATCTTATAGATGGAAAATATGAGTATTTCAAAAGCTGGTCTTCTTATTGCAATATGGGGATGAACCTTAGTTGTATAAAAGCCTAACAGAGAATATCCCACTCTGTGTCACCTTGTTACTGACTGAAGATCTTCACTGGAGGTCCTTATTTCCATGGTTTGCCAAGACAAGATGGTTGTGCAAAACCTGGCCTGATCTTCTATGCCCCCACCCCCTTTCTGTAAAGCTTTCTCCACGGATGGTTGACTGGTGCTTCAGAAGAAGGTCCAAGAGTTTTCCCACCAGGTGAGAGTGTAACCAAAAGTGACGCGAGGCTTTTCACAGGTAAAGGTAGTTTGCAAATTTATTCATGTCACAGAAACTGAACAGGGGTGAAGTCCCACAAAAAGGAAGTTACCATGTAAAAGATATCAGAAGAAAACCCACTAACTCCAGACAGAAAGCAATACAACAATTTAATGACTAATGCAAAACAGATCACATCTCCAGCAGCAGATGAAGATACAAATTGCAAAATTAGTCAGTTAACCCTTTATATGGATTTTAGTTTCAGGAGGAGGAGATAAAGGGGAAAAGAGATGGACTTGATACGAATTTGGAAGGAAAAAAAGTCTGCATTCTGACCAGGAGCATCTCAGGATCCACAGGTTGCGAACCACTGTACGAAACTGACAGAACTAAAGTTCTAGTAATATGTGAAGTACTACGTGAAGTACTAAAGTGAAGTAGTAAACTGATTACCATGACCTTTTAAAAATTGGTACTATTTTAAAAAATAGATTTTTGACCTCTTTGCCAAATACATACTGGAGCAAACAAGGCTCTTAGTGTTCTAACATTTCCGATCTTTCTTAGCCCCAAAATTCGTACTCATCGATTTCCCAAGGCTTAATAATCCCAGTGGACACAAAATAATTCAGGTCTGGATAAGCATCTTCAACGGTCCAAGTCAGGCGAAGGCAGCCATCGGAGATCCAAAACCAAGGATAGATTTTCCCCCCACTGAATTTGGTAGGGGGGAAGGTAAAGATTAAGGTGTGGTTATCGGCATTGTAAAATGACACCTCCCCTGCTGTATAATCAAGATAAACCTCAATGGTCTTGAGGGGTTTGGACAGGCTCAAGGGAGTAGATTCAGAACCAGTGTATGCCACGTAGCGCTCATCGAAGCCAACTGCCCAGATGCCATTTTCAGGGGCAAAGCTCACCCAGCTTTTTTTATCCACAGATTCCCTCGCGACCCCCACCGCCCATGTTTTCCCTTTTTCTACATCTACGTCCCAGTAGAATCTTCCCGTAGAGATTTCCTCTCTCCCTAGCACGCAGGGCACTTTATCAAATCTCCTTGGATGAGAAGGCACTGTTATTTTCGCTTCCATATCAAACGTGGCACTTTTCTCATCCTCCGAAAGGACAAGAAACTTGTTTGCTGTGTCGCAATCCAAGGTCACACATACTGCAAGAGAGAGGGAAATGGTGATCTGTAGTTACTCGTAGTTCATCAAGGTTGTATTACAAATCGCCAATTAATGCATTTGTGCATTTATACATCTAATGCTTTGCTTCATGCCCCCAATATAAAAGCCCCCCCAAATCAAAAAGTCCAAAAAAATGAAAAATAAAGATGAATAGACAAATCAACAATTGCTAAAAATTTGTTGGTTCGCATTTGTCGCCACTGTCACCTCTGGCAAACACCAAGTGACAAATTTTAGATCAATCAGTGAATTTAAATGATTTTTTTAAAATTCATCTAAAACTTAAGTGTTCATTTCTAACCCTAACGCTGCCATGCTCAAAAGTGACCTTGTCATTTCTTTCCCTTGCAATTCCTTGCAATATGATCTGAACGGACATTTTTGGTGAGGGACATAGTAGGCTGTGGGCAGAAAATACTTTGTAATGTTACTTCCTGCATCTTCTTTAGCCAAATTGCCCTTCTTCTGTCTACTTTCTCACTAGAAAGATGCTAGCTGAACAACTCTGAATTCTGTTGTTCATATAGGTCCAGTTCAAATATGAGAATTCTGATAATTTGAAGAAATTAAAGGGGAAAAAATAACTTATCAATATATGCCTGTGTTTTTACTAGACTTTTTCAATTGAATGTATCATCTTTCACACACTGTCATGGCTTTCAGTTACAGTGAGATGTGCAGGCCCTAGAAATTCAGAATATCTATTTATAATATTTAAATTACTACACATAGGCTGAAATTGTACAGCCTATGTGTGGCAATATAAATAGTGCAGTAATTTTAAATGTGTAGTAGTTTTGGCTGCTTTTACATGACCCCTAAAATCTGATGCAAAGGGCTCCCAGATGCGGACCTTAAAATTGTTTTCCCACCAGCTGCGGACTATAAAAAAGATTTAAGTATGACCACGCCCACCTAAGTGCGCCCCAGCGCATTTTACAAGTACCTGGTCTCCGGAGGTAAAAAAAATTCCAATGTGGATTGTAAAGCTGTGGATGCTGGGCTCTCCTCACCTTCTGTTTGTTTGGTTTCGTTTGTCCTCCTGCCCCTTTAACAGACAGGAATCCCTACAGGGCTGCTCCAACGGCAGATGGAGGTCAGCAGGTGAGTCTGCATTTTTTTCTCCATTTTTTCCCTCCCTCCCCTCACCGCAGACAGGAGCAATGGTGTGCAGAAGGGTGGGAACACAGAAACAGAACAAAACCCCACAATCTCTGGTCCGAATTTAAGTTGCCAGCGGATTTTAGAGGTTGTGTAAAAGCGCCCTTTATGAGTCACCAGAAAAGGCCACTAGCCCCTGATTCAAGGGTGCTTCAGAGAGACAGTCATACCCACTGTGAAAAAGTACACCCAGATAACACTAAGGTGCACCCGGAGAGCAATAAAGAAAGGTTTTCATCAGCAGTGATTTACTGTTGGTGGTGTGATCACTGTTGCACATGATTGAGCTTCACAACTGGATTTTGGCCATTGCATCTGCAAACATTTGAACACTATCTCCAGTATTTTTGGGACTCCTATACAATTTTGCCATGTGCATAAGAAGATTCTAATTTGTTTTTCTACAGCTCAAACATCATTTACAGAGGTATACATTCTTTGTAATCTATAAAGAGCATAATATCATCCGTTTAGGAATAAGGACTGAGCAGCTCCAAAAATGTGCTGGGACCTCTCCTCAATCTACCCATTTTATTTTATTTTAAAAAATACAGTATATAGCTTTGCATCACACTTTAAATGTATAATTTGATTTTAATTGTTGGGATCTGCCTTGGGTCCATTCACAAAATAATAATAAATGAATGAATATTCACATTAGTAAGGTATCATAGTAGATAATATTGAGGGTAAAAGAGAGGCAACAATTAACTATTGCCCCGAGAAAGTCTCCTCCTCATTAATTCCTCTCTCTTTCCTGGCCTCATGAAAATTCATGAATCTTTCAAACCCCAACCTGGCTCTCAGCCCCCACACCCCATGAAAATACCTTTCTCATAAGGCCTCAGAACTTCATTCTTCATATCTTTGAGGGTGTTTTCCATCTCAGCTAAAGAGGAGAGGGGACAGGGAGGGAGAGGAGGCAACAATACTTAGTATTTATCCTGTGGTTCCGAATGGTCAAAAACGCTTCCATATGATCCTTAAAATATTTTCACTTATTGTAAGGGGAAAGTTGGTAAGGCAGTGCAAGGCAGGCGCTGAAACTGTGGAGGCATGCACGAAAACGCAAGTCTGTAGCACTTATGGGGGCAGAATGGATTTTCCGGAAGGAAAAAAAAGGAACTCTGGGTTTCCCTGGTAAACATGCAGATCAAGCAGGGGTCAGGACGGGACAGGCAACGTCTTCCCAGTAGCAGCGTCTAGAGCAGTGATGACAAAACCTTTTAGAGACCGAGCGCCCAAACTGCGATTCAAAACCCACTAATTATTTGCCAAGTGCCAATACAGCACTTTAACCTGAATCCAGGGGGCTGCGAAGGGGCGATATTGGGTGGCCCACAGAAAGGGCTCCGAGGGCCACCTTTGGCACCCCTCATGACATAAGTTTGCCAACACGAGTATATAGAGCTTTGTTGGGTGATGGGGTTGGCTGGGTTTCCAATTTAATTATGCTGACTACTCAAACTACCGGCTACCTGGGATTGAACTCCCAGCTTGTGAGAACAGTTCTGGCTGCAGTACAGAAGTTTAACCATTAACTCCCTGTGGAGCCTAGGAACAGAAGGCAAGATTCACTGGGAAAGACAACAACGCTAGGAAAAACTGGGTGTAGTTGCCCTGGAGACTCAGTTTGAAAGACACGAGTGGGGTTGTTTTGGGGGTGATAAATGTAACATGATGGCAGATAATAATCTGGCTTTGCATTTCTATTTTTTATTTATTTATTTATTTATTTATTTATTTATTTATTTATTTATTTATTTATTTATTTATTTATTATTCCCCACCCATCTGGCCACTCCTTGCTGTTACGTCCACGTGGCTTGTCTTCTTTGGGCAAGCCAATGGTGACAGACCCAAGAGGAGCTTCTGCTCGTGTTCCCTTTTCCCTGGGAGCAGCTGTATGGCTTGGGATCAAAGGAGAGGAGCAAACGAATGGTAATAGTTGTGAGTAGAGGATGATCCTGCAGAAGACACCATACTCAAGAGCCCCCCTACATGTGACTGAAGCAGGTGGGGCCCCCTCCCTCCGTCAGTAAAACCCAACTGTCTGTCCTCCCAAGTTCACCTCCTGTTTACCTCTGAATCTGGGAAGCATCTTCCTCAGGCTTTCATTGATAAAAACAAACTGGTCGAATCTGTTCTCCAGCTCACCAAGACTATTTTCCAAATATTGCTCTGTGCAGTCAGAGCTGGGGAAAGAACGACAAGTTATTTGACCCTGCTTATCCTTTGCTGACTTATTTACACAGGAACAACCCTTTTTAAGTAGCCTATAAATATATTTACATATTTAGGGCGCTTTTACACGACCCCTAAAATCCGAGGCAAAGGGCTACCAGATCTGGAGCTTAAAAATGTTTTCCCACCAGCTCCGGACTTTAAAAAAAATTAAGTACGACCATGCCTACCTAAGCGCATTCCAGCGCACTTTTCAAGTACCTGGCCTCCAGGAGGTAAAAAAATCTTCGATGTGGATTTTAAAGCTGTGAATGCCAGGCTCCCTCGCCTTCTGTTTGTTCTTTTGTCTCCGCCGCCCCTTTAAGAGACAGGAATCCCTACGGGGCTGCTCAGGGCTGCTTCGACCTGCAGATGGAGGTGAGCCTGCATTTTTTGTCTCCTTCCCCCCCCCCCCCGCGCAGACAGGAACAATGGAGTGCGGAGGGGTGGGAACAGAGGAAGAGGGACAAACCCCCAAGATCTCTGGTCCGAATTTAAGTTGCCACCGGATTTTAGAGGGTGTAAAAGCGCCCTTACTTGCTCACTTACAGACAAATATGCTTATAGGAAAGACCAGTCACAGAGACAAACACCAGGTCCCATGCAATATCACATAGGCATGAATAGCTCTTATCATTCCCAATTATATCAGTCATTTTGATGACTACCAAAAACTACATTTTCAATTCCTTAATTTTTTTAAAAGCACCCATCCCATCAAGTGTTACAGAATCTTATAGTCTCATGTATCTTTATGACATGTAAGACTATTTAATTTATTCTATGATTCTATGAGCCAGCATGACTCTTCTTATGTTTATTGTACTGAGAATCTTTCTTAAGGTAAATTGCTGCCTATGCTAAACAGTATGCTATATTCTAGAGTCGAGTATTCCCTGTCCCCTGGTTGATATCAGCCCTCAAAACCATGAGTGAATTAGTTAATAATTAGTTAACAAGGGACTTCCATTAACACATAGAGTCCAAGAAGGCAGGAAAAAGAAGGAATCGCTAAACAAAGCAAAAGAGGAAGGGCAACCAGTATTGATCACAGGGCAACAGGAGAAAATATAGAGACATTATGTTACACAGTAACTACAAGTATTAGAGAATGTCAAGATGATAATTTAGCCTGGGTGATGAACAGGGCAAATGTTAAAGAAGGGTTTCAAAGCCAATCAGGGATATCTTCGTAAAGATAACCCAGGAATAGACAGTTTGTCCATTGTGATTTACACTTCAGGTACAAATATTTACTTGCTTAATGCAACTCGACTATTGGCCTTTATAAGCTCTCCAAAAACTAGAAATCGGGGAGTTAGATATATTGCCATTCTGTGTTCTGTTTGTTTTTTAATCTACAGTTCATTTCAATAAACTAGACTACAGTGGACCCTTGTATAACAAATGGTTTGTATAACATAAAATTTGTACAACATAAAAATTATGGAGATAGGGGAAATTTGCTTAACATAATTCACCTACGGGGTGAATCCGTACAACATAAAAATGGTCATAATTAGGGATTACTATGTTTTCAATGCATTGAAAATTTGCTTAACATAATTTCATTTGGAACGAATTATAGAAAATGGGTTATGTGCTCTTTCACATTTGCTTGTCTAATACAAAAGTATAACATTTCCAAGAAGAATTATATGGATATACAGTGGACCCTCATATAACAAACAGTTTGTATAACATAATCTGTACAACATAAAAAATCCAGAGATAGGGGAAATTTGCTTAACATAATTGCCTATGGGGTGAATTTGTACAACATAAAAATGGGATTACTCCATTTTCAATGCATTTCTATGGGAAATTTGTAAAAAGGAAAATTTGCTTAACATAATAACATTTGGAACGAATTAATTCCTTTATACGAGGTACCACTGTATTTTAAACTTTTCTACTCTGTGCGGGCTATTCTTTCTCTCCCTCTCTAGTAAGGCTTCTTTCCACCATGAAAGGAACTGACAACAAAACACAAAAGGGGTGATAAGTTTGAGAAAAGTCAAATTATCAATTGATATAAGCATGATGTTATTAAAATATTAACAGATCCTGACTGTGATGATCAGATACACTTCCCTGGGAAAACAGGAGGTCTCATTGACCCATCTTCTCTGCAGCTAAGGGTTGGCATGACCGCAGAAGATAAGTTGCGGGGGTGTCAGTTTCCTGAAAGCGAATATTTTGTGGTTAGCTAGGAGTGGGAGGCAGAAACACTGGAGTGGTTTGCCAGTTCCTACTCCAGGCGCCTATAGCACTTAGTATTCCCTGGTGGTCTCCCATCCAAATACTAACCAGGGCCGGAGTCACGAAGAGTCGGTCACGACTGTAATGACACAACACACACACACAGGAGTGGGAGGCAAGCCTAAGGTCAGGGCATGCTGGCTTTTGACGGTCAACTAGGTATGAGCAAAGAAAATGTGCGAGTAGAGATGGGCATGGAACGAACAGTTTTTCGTTTTCATTTTTTGTTTTTCGTTTCATTACACAATGAAACGACAAACGAAATTTGTCTCTAAAATGAAACGAAACAAACAGAAATGCGGGAATTTTTGTCGTGCATTTCGTTTCCGTTACAGCAATGAAGTGAGCTGCTTTAAATGCTAAAAAAATCACGTAAAATTGAAATAAATGACCCTTAAGCTAAGATGTTTACTAACCTACTTTCTGTACTGTACCGTATCTCTATCTGTCTTTAATAAACCTTTTACTATTTGACTACCTCTGAGCGTGGCATTGGCACCAAGAACAAGATGATGATGCAGAGAGTCATTTTAAGAGCAATATAGTATATGCAGTTCAATGCAATGAGGAGTATGCAGAACTATACATTGGAGAAACTAAACAACCATTCAACAGGAGGATGGCCCAACATAGGCGGGGTAAGAGCTCAGAACCAGAATCAGCAGTACAACTCCACCTGAAAGGGCACTCATTCAATGATGAGGATGTACACATACTAGACAGAGAAGAGAGGTGGTTTGAGAGAGGGGTCAGGGAAGCCATTCATGTGAG
The DNA here is from genome assembly GCA_023846285.1 of Phrynocephalus versicolor. Taxonomy (NCBI): domain Eukaryota; kingdom Metazoa; phylum Chordata; class Lepidosauria; order Squamata; family Agamidae; genus Phrynocephalus; species Phrynocephalus versicolor. Next base: position 35,281 of record JAHTLZ010003321.1, read on the forward strand.
CATTGGAAACCCCTCTCTCAACAGAGGTGGGGGGCTCAGGCACAATCTATCTGCCACTTATCAGGCAGTGATTTCAACAATACCCAGACAAATCAAAAATATTTCACATCTCCACCACGAATGCCATAGCTGACCCATACTTTATGGGTTTCAGCACCTTAGGCCATTGTTCACCTAAAGGTCTATTGAGACCACTGTCTACCTAATGAGCCTATTTAGGATATTGTCCATCTTATCAGCCTATTTCAGACCAGAGTGACATAAGTTCAAACTGAACTATAAAATGGAGGACTCACAGCTAGCTTTCTTCAGACTGATGAAGCTTTTTGGATAAGCAGAGAAATGTTTCAGTCTCTCAAGAAAAGGAGTCCAGTTGCTATGACTCAACTTCCAGAAATACTCACCTGGATGACTGAGAATTTTCACAGACATTTCCCACTACCACCTGCCTGAGGACAATGAACTTCAATTTTTTTATTTTTTTATTTTTTTGGAACACAAGACAACATTCATTTCGATAGCTGCCATCAGGCTGAATTTCATGCAAACCTCCTGGCAAGAAGCACTGAATTTTTTTCTGCTAAAGGGCTCTATCGCCTTCCCTTCTACAACAACAGAGATTACCAAGTGTTTCAGCAAACTACAAATCCCAGAATTCTACAGGGGGAACCATGCCAGGTTAAATGGCCTTCAACGGGGGTAACTGTAGGAGACAAAAGAAATAAAATCTCACAATCAAGAAAACAAGGCAGCAGTGACCTTTTTCTATGCTCAGGATCAAAGGCCATTCCCCCAGATTCACTATGAGTCCACAAGCTGGACTCCCAAGATCAGGCATGTCCAAACTTCGGCCCTCCTGATGTTTTGGACCACAACTCCCAGAATTCTAAGCTTAGACTGCCAATGGCAAAGGACTGTGGGAGTTGCTGTCCAAAACATCTGGAGGGCCGAAGTTTGGGCATGCCAGCCCAAGATAAAAGGACTAGAGGGGGTGGCAAAGAATATAAGAGGAATATTTAGCATTTTTGTAATGTGGCCATGATAGTTTTTTGTGTTATGTGAAAAATGAGTTAAGCAAATGGTTGAAAAAAAGATTTATTTTAGAAAAAGGTTGCTACAATAGGTTGTTGTTAACTGAAAAACATCTAACTCAGTGTCACGGGGGTGTGAAGTATCTTCTGGGTGGTCGCAAGTCACCTTGCATGTGCCTGAGCCTTTGTTTGACCATTTCTTCCTTGACATTTCAGAGAGGGATATATTAAAGCCTTTAATTTCTGAGAAGGGATGACAGTTATAAAATTGTACTTGACAACCACTACAGTGCAAAAAAAAAAAAAACTAACCCTAAAACACTGCTGGGAACTAGCTGCATGTTTCCCACCTGTGTGCTAAGCCCATAGAGCAGTGGTGGCGAACCTTCGGCACTCCGGATGTTTTGGACCACAACTTCCACAGTCCTTTGTCACTGGCAATACAGGCTTGGAATTCTGGGAGTTGTGGTCCAAAAATCTGAAGTACCAAAGGTTTGCCACCACAGCCATAGAGGATCTGGATAAAAGCCCCTCGCACAAGGTGGTAGAATAAAAATGCTTTCAATGGAAGCCAAAGTAAGATGTGATAGGAAAGAAGGTATAGGAGATGGTTCCTCCTTTAGACAAAGAAACGTATCATGTTCTCATGACATGATGGGATGTCTTATTTGTCAGGTGCTACGTTAAATTTGTTTGTTATATTCTCAAAACTTCCCTGAGCTTCCTGCGCTCTGAAGAGGCCAGCCACAGTATGGCGAAACGTCAGGAAGAAAAACTTCCAGAACACAGCCAAACAGCTGGAAAAAAACTCACAACAGCAATTTATTTATTGCATTTGTTGATCCCATTCACTGAAGCAGAGATTGGCTTGATCCTGGGAATAAACCAATTTCCTATTTCAACCAATGCCATTTTCTTCTGATTTTCATCTCAGTGCATGCTTGAAAAGCAGCAGACAGCTGGAAAATGGCAAGACCAGTACACACTTGCTTTTTTAAAAACTTGTGCCTGAAAAACTAGAACATTAAACATGGATCTACATTCCAGGAAGGAGATAAGGCTTGGCCGCATAATGTTTGATAAGAGAAGAACACTTGAAATACACAGATAGGGTAAAAATGAGACTCTTCTTTTGAACTTTCCTTGCCTGCTATTAGGGTTTTTGAACCATTGGGATCTAAAATAATGAATGAGGGATATTGTTTTGACTATTTTTTAAATACTGGAAGCATATTGTTTACTGATATATTTTCTCTTGTTTTATTTTTTATATATTCATATAATTCTGCCTAGATGCCCTAAGCACATTCGATCTTGCCTGATTTTGGAAGCTAAGCAGGGTCGGCCCTGGTTAGTACTTGGATGGGAGACCACCAGGGAATACCAGGTGCTGTAGGCACGTGGAGTAGGAACTGGCAAAACCACTCCAGTACTCCTGCTAAGAAAACTCCATGGACATGGGGCCACAAAGAGTTGGTCACGACTGTAATGACACAATACCCACAATTCTTCTTAGAAATGTTATATTTTTGTATTAGACAAGCAAACAAGAAAGAGCACATAACCCATTATCTTCTATAAACACTTGCCTTTGTTTAAATGCAGTGTAATGTGATGTAGAAATAAATAGTCCCAACTAGAGTAAACCTACTGAATAAAATGTTAATTTAAGGGGTTCCCTTCACTCAGTGAGTCAGTTCTACTTGCAACAAACTGCTGAATGTAGCCCAAAGAATATTTGTGTCAGGCTACAGAAAAAAATTAATACTTTCTAAATTCTGGGACTTAATCTGTCATATATCTCTGCAAAGAATTTGCTAGATTAATGATAACTTGGCCAATATCCTATTGCTAGCTTTAGTCCAGACCTACTAAATCAATTGCTAAATAGTATTATGTACAGGGATATCCCACTGAGTCAATAGGTCTACTTTAGATGGGGCTAGCAATGATACTGATCATAATTAGTGTGGTGGTAGATATTAATTATAATCATAGAGGACTGAACAATATTTTTTTAAAAACTGCACTCTACACTAAAAACTAGCCTTTTTAACTGCACAATTTCATGCCCCACTGTTATTCTGGCACAAATGCAGTGGTGCTACCAGAGTGCAAATGCAAACACAACAGAATCTTACACAAGCAAATGCACCTTTAAAAGAAACACTCACATATTAGCAGGGAGAAGTACAATCTGTCTAACAAAAAAATCTGGCGACAGGGGAAATTTGCTTAACATAATCGCCTATGGGGTGAAACCGTACAACATAAAAATGGAATTACTCCGTTTTCAATGCCTTCCTGTGGGAAATTTATATAAAGGAAAATTTGCTTAACATAATTTCATTTGGAATGAATTAATTCATTTATACAAGGTACCACTGTATAGGATTATAACAGCAAGAAATATGAAATCAAAGAGAGAGCCCCGATATCAAGACATTTTGTACAGTTCAACTTCAAGCAGTGAAATTTGCTAAGGAGGTACGTACTAGTTGTAGACTGTTTCATATTCCTAGGGAGGGAAAGAAAAACACAGAAAAATTGTTAGTCTCCCGGACCATTTAGAGAAGATGGTCTCAAATAGAAAATAATGACTTCAAGACTCCAATCAAATTCCACAAAGACCACAGTGTGATTAGAAAAATATATTGCTTGCAAGCAACCTCAGACCCTCTTGCTCATTTTCCTGTTAAGACTTATAAGGCAGTAACCTTAATTCACTCATCAAACGATACGGAGATGCAGATGTCATCGTCTGTCACTGGTAAAACTTTCGGGAATAAAATGTCTCTTTTTGTAAAAGAATACAGTATTTTCCCCGTGTGTAGGACTACATTTTTGTCTAAAATGGTTAGACTAAAAATTGAAGGTCGTCTTATATATGGAAGTAAGCCAAGAACAGAGCAGTTGCAAAAACTGTAAGTTGGGGTCAGAAAAGTGGGGGGGGGTCATCTTATACACGGGAGGGGGTGTCTTATAAACGGAAAAAATATGGTATGTTTGTGTCAGCATCAGGACTGCAACTTGAGGGGGGGGAGGGCATGTTCCCCAGGTGCTATGCTCTGTGTGTGTGTGTGTGTGTGTGTGTGTGTGTGTGTGTGTGTGTGTGT